>CAUYSK010111439.1:0-56014 GCA_963575035.1 Avahi laniger
ATCATATAATAAGCACTCTCTACATACAGCACGATTTAGTCATTTTTTTTAAATATAATGACTTATGTAATGCTCTGAGCAAGCAAGGGAGGTAGATACCATCAATCACTATTTTATAGACAGGGATCTGAAGTCTAGAGACTTTGGGAAAACTGTGTAAGGCACAGGTAGCCGCGCTCCTAGCTCATGCTGTGCTACCCCTCTAAAATGCACAGGGAAGGTTTTTGGGAGGTATGAGCTTAAGCTAGGAGAATCAACAACATTTTGACTATGAATTGGAGAAAAATATGAGCATTGCACAGAAAAAGAAATTATTCAAATATTTAGGAGCAGCTATTCAGGAGACTGAGGTAGGAGGATCACTTGAGCCCAGGAGTTTGAGTCCAATCTGAACAAAATAACAAGAACCCATCTTTAAACATATATATATACATACATAAATCAAGGAGACAGAAGTATTTGTATGATAGTGAAGACAATATAACTGAACCATTGGGTCAGTGTTGGCAATTGTTAACTCAGAACAGTGTTACTCAAAATGTGGTCCATGAACAGGCTCGAATTGTTTGTTGCTGATCCACTATAAGACAAGAAACCGGTGCCAGAATATAAACCAACTATACTACCAAGCACCATGGTTGCTTCCGCTGAAATTACGTTCTCATCTTTTAACAGGACTTTCTTGCTGAAGCAAGGAGTGCGTTGACTCACATTCTGACACAAGCACTTTGCCTTCTCGTAGGCCAGTACTTAGAAACAATTGAGTTAGGATACAGGGGACATTGCTGTAACAAGGAAATTCAAAAATATATTGAGTAAATATGATGGAAATGTATTTCTCCACCATGTCACTGTACAAATGGGCAGGAAGTCCAGGAGATATAGATGGCTCTGCTCCACAGGGTCACCTAGAGCCTCAGGAAGGCAGGCTCTTCAAGATGTGGCTTTCGCTCTGAGTGCAGTGTGTGTGCTGTGATCACAGCAGTTTACAGCTGGAAATAAACTGGACACAGGAACTCCGGGGAGGGTGGCTTTATCCTTAAGAGTATACTTAAATCCTTAAGTATACTCCTATAAGTATGCTCTTGAGGAGTATACTTTCGGCTCACTCTCCAGTGGACTGAAACTATTAATATGAAGAAAGTTAGATTCAAGAGAGACTAAAATGTGGCCTCTACCTGAGAATCTGTATCCTAAGCAAAATAGAAGCTGTTTTATTGTTAACTGAAAAAAAAAAGAGAGAGTAGAGAGTTAAGCCTTCTGTACCACAGTGATAAATATGGTTAGAGAGTTAAGCTAAAACTAGACTATAGAGGATTTGAGATTTAATACTAAAGAAAAAGATTGCAGAAAATAGAGACACCAGTTAAAACAAAATTTCAGTTATGTAAAATAAATAAGGAATATAGAGTTTATTGGCTTGTCGTTAACTCCTTTTTGTCACCTTTTCTGTAGATGCATTCATATAAAAATTCAAGATATATAACTTAATCTCCTTTCCAAGGCAGATTCCAATATAATGCAGTTGTCTTTAAACAATGTCAGTCATTTATATTGTACTTCACTCTTGTTCCAGTGGGGTCTGGCATAGAAAAGGCATTTGGATCAAATGCATCTTTTAATTTCATAGAGTATGAATGATCAGTGACATCGATTGTGTTTTCTAGAAACAGTCTGGGATAGGGATTCTGTTGCAAATGATTTATTGAAGAAATGTTTTCAGGAAAAACCTATCATGGGAAACATGGGGCAGGATGTGGTTTCTGGTAAAGTCTAGCCTTGATCTGACCTGCAGGGAGAGAGTCCCACAAACACATGGTTTCACCTTGAGGCAAGCAGGTAGGTGTTTTGCAACCCTGCATCAGTCAGCCGTTGGGGATGGGCCGCCCCCTGAGAGTCAGGAGGGGATTTGGAAGTGTAATTTGCCAGTCGGGTGACTCGTAGCACCCAAGGGCAGTGCTCAGTCTCCCCAGCTGGGGACCATTGGCAGCTGGCACGGTTGGGGTTGGGGGAGGCATTGCACTAGCCTGGAAAGAGGATGCTTTCAGTGGAGAAAAGAGCATCCACTTCAGTCCACTCTGTGTATACTCAGCTTCACTTGTTTCTTATGTTATGTTCATTCCTCTAGAAACAGTTTTTCCAGGATCCTATGACTATAATTCCTGGAGAAACTTATAGCAGGAGGGTTATTGTGAGAAACTGTAACTCAATTGCTGTGTTTGATCCTAAAGCTTAAACCGATGCTTATTTTCTCCCTCTTGTCTCCTGTTCTGTTTTTCCCCGCCTGTGGCTAGCACTTCTTCTGGTCTGCAGGACTTACCTGGTAGCCCAGGTACAGTCCCAGGATCCGATGCAGTAGCAGCGGCTGTAGTTCCCTCCTATACATTTCTCCAGGAATTATGGCAGAGAAAGGCTGTGCTTAAATAAGATAAGTTATTAAGATAACTTAATTTGTGAAGCAAAAAGAACACCATGGTAGAATGTTCTGGCACCCCATCCAGCACTTACCAGGCAATAGTTGCTGTACTTTCCCATTTACAGTTAAAACTGGGTATGGAAGTGCCAACAAGTAACTTAGTGGATTTTTTTTTGAATGCCAAAGATATTTTTCCCCATTGTCACTATATTGTAGCTATTCTACTTTCTCATGATTAATTAAAAAAAATAATTTTTTCTCAAATATATTTAAAAATATGTTAAAATTATATTTTGAGAAAATATATTTAAATAATATTTTTCTCTTTTTTTAGTGTCTTTCACACTCTTTTTCTTAAAAAAAATTCTCAAAACAGTAACAGAAGGGACTAAACAAATTACATAATGAGAGTTCAAACTCTCAAACTGAGGGTTTAATTTTGGCATTCTTTAATTGAATTTTGGAAGTTGAACTGTGATAATCATTTCTTGATGGATATGCTATTTTTTTAATTGGATAAACATATTCTGTGTTAAAATGGAATAATATTAAGAAGTTTATGATTTTGCAGCACCTTTATTTGGCAAATTAGTCAAAAGAATCATTATTAAAGACAACTCATTTGACAAGTGTTATCTTAAAATATTTTTCGAAGACAGATACTCTGAATGGAAAATAATCGTGAAAGTATTTAGTCTCTAATATTTAGACATTTCATATGGAAAAAGATTAGAATTGAAAATAAGCTTTTCTCAACCCAGTAGAGAAAATATTTTCCCAGTTAAGAATATAATCGCCAACAGAGAAGAGTTATTTGAAAGTGCCAACATTTTTAAATTTATTAACCACAAGTTTGAGAATGATTTCAGACAATTTTATGGAAAAGTAAAACTTAATAAAGTCATATTGAAAGCAATCATTCTTTAGAGGAACATTGGTGACATGGTATTAGAGAACGATATATTTAAAGAACTAATAAAAGTACATAAATATGAACCATAAATGATTTTCATCTTATTTCATTTTTAATATTTGAATAACAAATATAAAAATAGAATTGTTTTAATGCCCAGGTATATTTTTTTTTCAAAAAGAATTTTATTTTTGAATATAATTATTGCATAGATCAGTAATATAAGAAAACCAATTTGGCAGTTAATAAATATTTTAAAAATTACCTCATTTTCATTTTAAAGGCCTTTTTAATTCTCAAAAGTGTCATGGTAATGAATTTGAGTCTGCCAAATGGAATAGAATGGAACAGTGAATGGAACAGGAGGTGAAGGGTAGATGGGATAAAATTGGATCAAGGATACATTGGGTTTGTTGAGTTAGAAGTTTTCTTGTTATCTCTATACAGAAATGACACATGCATAGCATAGAATATAGGTCTAGAGCTTAGGTGGGAGGTAGAGGCTAGAAATATTGATGTCGATGCTATCAGCTTGCGGGGTGTGGCAGAACTCTGGGAGCAGCTGGATAAGGAGAGAACGGCATACAGAATGAAACGAAAAGGAAAAATGGGCAAAGCATAAAGTTTAAGAATGGCATTTCAGCCTCTGAAGAAAAAATAGGAATGATTAGAGCAGAGCACAGATGTATATGAAAGTATGGTCAAACCAGGTTAAATCAAATTAAGGCCTCTGATATGCAGACATAAAATATAAAACCACAAGTAGAGTAGTATCTCAGGGATACTTACTGCTCAGAGAACATGGCCAAACGTCGAACGATGATGACAGCAGGACTGACTTGTTGCTGAGCTCCAGCCACGCGGTAAGAAAGGTGCTAATCACTTAATGAGGAAGTGACTTGGAAATCAGGAAAGCAGAGCAAGGTCTAACGCCTACCTCTCGGGTATCGGACAAGAATTTGATGCCGTTTTTTCAACAATTGTTAAGGAGCAGAGCCAGGCATTCACTACACAGTAAGATTCCTTGTTCCTCCTTCTTGTAGAATCCATGTGATGACAAACGCCACAAAGACATCTGGTCCAGAGACAAAACTTGTGACCACCTACCAAAATTCCTGGTAATCGGGCCACAAAAAACAGGTAAGAATAGCCAATTGTGCTATTTAGACTCTCTGTAAAAATGATTTTATGAAATACATTGTCCTGTGGCATTATTGGATTGGGTTTGCTTTGTGAAATATTTAGATATTTAGTTCATTACTTGAACTACCAGTCATCCCCATGGGTCACCGTTACGCCATGAACCTCACGGGGACCCAACGGTGCCCATTAATTAGACTTCTTCAGCTGTTGATTTTAAAACTGTAAAACATACATATCAAATTTTTGAAAACTTTGAGTTTATGTGTCACAAAAAGCCACTCTTTGTGGCTTTACCTAATCAGTTCTGAATTAAGTTACCAAAACAGATTTTGTCCTGATTCAAACTATTTTGCACAGCACATCAGCCTGGAATTGATTTTTTTTTTCAGAGCCACTACCATTATTACTTTCGAATATCTTACATGTGTAGTTTGCTCTTTAAAATTGATCATTAGACATTAATATGATTTGAATTTATTTTCTGAATCACTTGAAGTACATCAGGCTTTTTTTCCTTGGTATTTTCGTATGCTCTGAAGGACAACTGTATAAGAATGTGGGAAAACAAAGTGAAAATATTTCACCAAGGAGATGACACTTTCAATTAGAATATTTTATACTTTCTTCAGTAGGTGACAGTTTTATACACTTTGTTCATGTCCTGATTAATTAAAGTTTTTATTGAGCTGCTGTGTCTTGAATTCACTACTTTGACAAGAAGCATTTTCATCAGTGAGTGCACTAACCATAACACAAAACAAACAGTCTCAATAAACAAGCCTGGCCCAGATGAAGATATTTGTAACACAAGTAAGCAGATCATTTTAAAGGTTGTGGACAAAACTTCCAGACTATTAGATAGTGGTTGTTTTAATCTTTTCTTTATCTAGGAATATAAATTGTATTACAACAATAAGTTAACACATGTGCAGGGAGGAGAAAAAAGCACATACTTGTGGATATATCACTTTTGTGGTTGTTGTTTAAAATGTACATTAATTTTCTACCAACTCCCTTACAGCAGTGCTAACTCCAGAATGACTGCTAAAGAAATTAAAACATCCCTGTGTTATAAAATTATGATAAAAATTTAATTTAAAGACATATCCTCTATCATTTGCCATTGAATAGTATTGCTTTTTAGTTCTGCTAGAAAATTACAGGTTAGTAACTATAAATCTATTTTTTTCTCCTTGTTTGAATTTATAAAGACAGTAAGTTAGACCTTTAGATTTTAATATTTGACCTGCCATTGTGGGAATGATAGAGCTTTTAGCTGCAGTTTTGGTTTTCCCAAGACAAACAAACAAATAAGAAGTTAAAACAAAGAAAGTGAATGATGATCATATTTCATAGGCTATGAAAATCTTATTCTAATGTGAAAATGGTTATAATAATTCTTAAAATCCAATCATAGAAGTCTTAAGTCATATTTTGTTCTTTTTATTGCTTCAGTTGGCAAAACTCCCACAGCTATCAGAGACTTAAATTAGCTGGGGGCGGGGTTACAGGTAAATGCTAAAAATCTGCCGTTCTATGCCAGTCGCCTTTCAACAACTTAAACGCGGTGCGTGCATCTTTTATAACAAATAGAAGATAGGAAAGTTGTCCTCAAACTCCTATTTACTTGGTTGTTGTGAGGAGAGAATGGAAGGGTGTGATGTTCCACTTGGCCACTTGCTGAATCCTAGAAGGGATTTCTGGCTGCAGGTGGGAATCCACCTGCAGGGAAAGATGGCGGGCAAAGGAGAGATTGGCAGAGAGCATGGGAGCTCTGGACGTGAAAATTCAAAGTTCAAAGTTCAAACTGCAATCCTCTGCGATCCTCTGGACAGCTATGCATCCTTCATCATTCAGAGTCAAATTTTGGTTTTACCAGTGTAGAAGAGGGTTTCTAATAGCGTTCAATTTAGCACAATAATCCTAAGAGCATAATTCACTGGCCTTAAGTCTTCCAGAAGATCAGTCTTCCCATTGTCAATATTAATTTATCATGATTTAGCTGGCTTTCTCTGGTACATTAAAACTAAGAAGTGGATCGTATAGAAAACAGAATCGTTTCTATTAGGGTATTACAAAGTATAAAGCCTTTTCTTCTTGTTCCACAAAATATTTATATTGAAGAAATTAAATAAAAATGAATGTTAAGAATGGATAAAAACAGGTGATAATTTTAAAAATATATACATAAATTTTGATGTTAGTGGGTTCAGAGTTTATGACTGATTATATGAATATCAACACCTCAGGGATATTAAACTATCAATTGTCTCAGCTCTCTTAAGAGTCTCAAAAACCTCATAACTCTCTCTCTCTCCCTCTCTCATGCTTCATTCTTATCATGATTTAAAAATTTTATGTAAGTCTCATCTTAAAAAGTATTTTAAAAAGAATCCTCCTTCTGGATTCCATGTTTTCTTCCAGCTACTACTCTATCACTAATTCATTTCTTGTCTGTTGAACAATTTTGTTTCTCTTCTTACATTTTCTTCTTTTGGAACTCCTATTATTTTTAGAAGCAAATCAGATCAGTTTTTCAAGACTCCTCTCATCCCTCATAACTATTACATCTGTATTTTTCAGTGTGTTTGAGGTATTTTTTTCTGTCTAGTCTTCAGGCTTCTGTAATTTAGTTGTTAACAAGTTTGGTATCCTTTGAGGTTTTTTTTTTTTAATTGGGTTTGCATGATTTGATTTCATGTTTGTTATTTCTTAAAAGTCTTTTTAAATTAGGAATTAAATTCCATAAAGGGATTTATTAATTTTTGCCATCCTATTTCACTAGGAGTCACCCATTCTAGATATTTTAACATGTCTTGCATCCAAGGTGGTTGGTTCTTCTAGATCTCTGTTGTTTCTTTCTTTTAGCTATTCTTACTTCTTGTTGGTCATGTAAAGCTGTGAGGATCTAAACAGGTGGCGATGTCATTAATACTGGAAGCACAGTAGTCTTTGTTCATATGAGCTTAAAGTATATGAGAGGAAAGTGCCAGTTGTTTGCTGGCCTTCTCGACTTCCAGATGCTCCGGCTGCAGTGGTTACCATTCTGCCAGCTACCTGTGTAGCTCATCTCCATTCTCTAAGGGCTAGGGCATCTAACAACCCTCCTTAGTCCAACGTGTCACAACGGGGTTGACTTTTTCGAGAAAAGGAGCCTTAATTTACAGCTCATAAGAGAGCTATGAAGACCCAGTCACTACGTGAGTCCTTTCTGCTGTAGGCCCCAGTCTCTGGCTTGGCTCTGAGGGAAATAAGGCTCTGGGATTACATCTGAGACTCCTGAGATGTGTCTACACAAGTGGTTTTGTCAACTAGACTGTCCAGCCCAGTGCCTCTGTCACCAGACTAGATTGCTCTATTTTGTGGGGGAAGACATTCAAGCGGCCATCTTTCTACAATCCTGCCTTCTTCTTTCAACCTGTGTTAACACTTACGTTTCTAAGAAAAGTCTTAAAGTATACATCGCCCTGGAGCCCTCACTGACCTCCCGGGTCTAAATCACCCATTTTCTCATATATTGAAAGAGCACTGTGATCTCTCATTACGGCACCCATCTCACCCTGTCCCCATTACCTGTGTACTTGACCCCAAGTCCACACGTGGACTTTAAGTGAGTTCAGAGAGCAGCAAATGTGTTTTTCTTATCAAGAGTTATACTTCAGGACCATGCACAGAGTAACATATCAATCTCTTTTGAATGGTCTGATTTAATTGATCTGAATTTCATAGTTAATCGAAGACCCACGAGGTTCAGGTACCACACCTGATGGTAGAGGAAGAGATAGGGGCACCCGTGACCTTCATGCTTTAGCCACTCACCTGGCTCCAGGGAGGAAACTGAACTGCATGATTCCTAAAGTGCTACCCTAGCTGGGCCATCAGTCTGCTTCACTTTGGCGACATACTAATATCAAATCAGGTGTTTAGGGGAGTAGAATCACGAAGACTAATGAAAGATCACTTAGATTGTTGCCACATGGAATGCGCCTAAGTGATTTTAAGGAAATCATTTTGACACTGGAAAGAGTGGGTTATTTGAATACTACTTTTTGAGTACAAATTATGCTAAAATAATATTTTGTCTCTTCTTTTGCTGCCATATAACCTTTTATCTTTTTTGTAATAGGGACAACTGCACTTTATTTATTTCTTCTTATGCACCCTTCCATCATCAGCAACCTCCCCAGCCCAAAAACGTTTGAAGAAGTTCAATTCTTTAATGGCAACAACTATCACAAGGGAATTGACTGGTAAGGAAAATAACAAAAAATAAATTCCATTATTAACACATGCTTAATCATTGCAGAGCAATTACAGATGTATGCATGGCATCAGCATAATTACAGAATAAATTTGTTATGCTCAATCCTACCACAGTGAATTAGAAATTAACTTATAATGATGATATGTTTAATCAGTGTTGCCTGTAATTTGATTTGGACAGTACAATAATGATAATATTTTTCTGCTAAATTAATATGATTGAATAAAAAACAGTATGGGATATATTTTATCAGAATTATTCATAAGGATATTTAAAAGTCTTTTAAAGTATTATTTTCCTGTGCCTAAATCTTTTTTTAACTGTATACATAATTTGTCTTCACAATGATGCTTGAGGAAACAAATAAATCAGTAGCTTGTTTCATTTTATACTCTGTGACAAGTTATCTTCATTAACCACATAAACTATACATGTGGTAGTATAATAAAGGCTGATATTTGTCATGCAAATAATAACAGAGCATTTCCAAAATCATATCAATTCTAGTAACACACATGCATAAAAAATATTAATTAGTACTTGATAAATGATGGAAAAAATTTAAATCACAATATTTCCCATAAACTAAAATAGAATAAACCTGATACTGGAAATGATCCTCAATCCAGGTGATGGTTTTCTAGCTCTATTCTAATTTTCCAAGAAAATATGGTTCTGAATTTAATGACCAGTTCCTGGGTATATAAAGCAAATCCCACCCCGGGAAAATTCCCCTCAATGCACATACTTGCGGCAGGTAACTTTGTGTATCATCATCACACAGGAACCTGTGCTCGGTGAGATACTCCTTCGTTTTAGAAGCAGCTAGGATTACAGTTGGGCGGGGGCGATAGCAGTGAGCAGATCAGGCTTCCCATCGTGAGTAGAGAGGTGTCCACTCTGCATCTAGAGTTTACTATCCAACCTCCCTTTAAAAAGGCTCAATACAGTTTGGAACTGCATCCAAATTACTAAAAGCAGAACAGTAATTTTCTCTGATCCACAACCTCAAATGGAACACAAATTGTTAGGCGGGAATATAGATGAGACTCTTCAGCACTCTGCATTTGGGAAACATAATAACAAGTGTCAAAGAGGAAAATGAGTGTCTTATATGAATTCTTAATTGCTCTCATTATTTATTTCTAAAACATTTGAGGGTTAGAGAAGTGATGAGCTATAAGGAGGGTTACACACATAATTAAAGCCTTGCACTGAATTAACCTCACAACATATTGATTCCATAATCCAAACGCAGAGGAACATCCCGGCAGCATATGGAGGAGTGAACCCACCGAGGCACCACGGGAGCAACTGGCAGGAAATATCCGCTTAATTACTCGAGATAGACTATAATGTGTTCACATTGCTACATATTCCATGCATCATGCAGAAGCAGGAGAATAGCTATGCCCTGAAATGTTTGGTGTTTCATAGCTATTCCAATTTACACATCTTTCTGTCTTGTGAACTTTAATCTCACCTTAAAAAATTTCCGCCTTCAATTTGTAAACATAAATTTACTATTTTTAAATACCTAAGAAAGATTGTATAATTTGCTGTTTGCCAGGGGCAAACTTAGTATTTCTGGATTTGGCTTTTGATAGCACAGAACATCAGTCCAAATCAGCAGTATTTTCTTTTTGTTCCTTATCAATCTACCTATTTAATCACACTTCTTCCCCTGTCCAAAATGGGTCATTAGAAAAGTAATATTTTGGGTTGTTTTCATATTCAAAGTATATAGAATATCCACTATTTAGACTATTATAGCACAATAACCAGAAATTGATATACATGAATATAAAAATTTTCACCTTATTTTATGTTCAGAGTATGGGAAGAAAACAAAATCTCAAAATCTCAGATTAACTGTCTTTCTCTGCCTTCAGGTACATGGACTTTTTCCCTACTCCATCCAACATTACAAGTGACTTCCTGTTTGAAAAGAGTGCTAATTACTTCCATTCAGAAGAAGCACCCAAGAGAGCCGCATCTCTGGTTCCCAAAGCCAAGATCATCACCATCCTCATTGACCCCTCAGACAGGGCATACTCTTGGTACCAGGTATGAGCAGTAAAAAGTACTGCTAAGGGCATTTGGTTATAGCTCGAATGTAGGCAATGATGAATCATCAAAATGGAGCCCAGAAACATTGAAGAGTCAAATGTAAAAATACCTAATCCCCCCATATCCAAAATTATGAGAAATAAGAGCTGAATATTTAACTCACATCAAATTGGGCAAGGAATTTCAAGCATAAAATAATAGAAAAAAATCAAAGAAATATTAGATTGCCTAAATGATATAAACATTTAAAATATTGGTGTATCAA
This sequence comes from Avahi laniger, assembly GCA_963575035.1. Classification (NCBI taxonomy): domain Eukaryota; kingdom Metazoa; phylum Chordata; class Mammalia; order Primates; family Indriidae; genus Avahi; species Avahi laniger. Next base: position 11,072 of record CAUYSK010111439.1, read on the forward strand.
AAAATTAACAAAATTATAAGTCAGTATCTAGGGCATCTTTAACAAGTACGTGACAAATGGCTTACTTAGTTCCTTTATATTATAAAACGTTCCTCTGAATTGGTAATAAATAAATAGATATAAACAGTTAAATTATCATAATAGAAGAATGAGCAAAAGGCACAGCTAAACAATCACACACACAAAGTGCAATTGTTGAATAATTTATGTGAAAAATGATCAACCCATTTAAAAGTCAACAAAATACAAATTCAAGCAACACTCCTTTTTAATATCTTGACAAAGATTGAGATATTTTTCTATGCTGGCAAGAGGATGGTGAGAAAGCCTGGCAAGCATTCCAATAGAAGGATACTTTGGGGATATTTTCTGAAAGCTCGTTTGGCAATATCTACCAAGAGGATGGAAAGATCCTTTGGTGCTGTGGTTCCTCCCCTGGAATTGATGCTAAGGCAAACTTCCAAGAGGTAGACATATATTTGAGAACATTGCAGCACTATCTATAAAAATAATAACAAAAAGAAAAGCAAATACCCAACAGTATAGATTTGTGTCACACTGAACTGAAATATTCTTCAGCAACATTAAACTATGGTTTTAATGAATGAAATGATAATTAAAACATCGTGTTTATTCTAATGTCTGGATAAATTTTTTTTTTTTTTTTTTTTTTGGGAGACAGAGTCTTGCTCTGTTGCCCAGGCTAGAGTGCCGTGGCGTCAGCCTAGCTCACAGCAACCTCAAACTACTGGGCTTAAGCAATTAATCAAATTATCATAAAGATACATAATTAGACATTGTATATGTGCTATGAGGAAGTATGTAAAGGTGTTCTGAAAGCATTCTCTAGAGAAATAAACCTTTAAAACTGAAGGAAGAGTAGTGGTTAATTGAATGAGGGTAGAAGGAGAATGGTGGAAAGGAGATAGTATATGTAAATAATATTAGGTATAAAGAACCATAGCACATTTTAAAAAACTAAAAGGAATTCCATGTGGCTGTCTGGAAAACCCCAGGTGGAAACCTGCAGAAGATGAAGCTGAGAGATACTGGGGGCTAGAACCATGTGGTTGCCATTTTTTGTGCAACGGAAAGCCTTCAAAAAATGGTAGTCAGGGTGTAACTACCAGATTTTCTACTGGAAAATGTTATATTATCTACTGTGTGAATAATGGATTGGGGCAAAGGCAATATATGTAACCCAAACATTTGTACCCCCGTAATATGCCAAAATAAATAATAATAAATAAAAGGAAATTTTTAAAGGACATAGTAAGATAACAAGTAATTTTTATATTTTTCTTCCTTTTTTCTTGACTTTTCAAACTTTCTTGGATAAATATGTACTACTAAAAACAAATACTGGTGGACAGAAAAATACAACATTGCAAATTGGATTACAAGTAGTCAGGGATCCATATGGAATGTAGATTGGAAGCAAGATTCATAAATTACCATCAGAATCCATGAGTCAGTATTTCCCACCAGATACAAGAATATATCTTTCTCACTTCACAAAACTCATACTGTAATTCAAAATAAACTTATTTTTTAAAATTGTGCCAAAAGCATGGAGATGGTAAGCCTTAATTAAAAGTTTTGAATTCAAATACTCGGGGGAAGTGCACATTTTTCTAGCAGAAAGCATAGGCACTACTTAGAGCAGATTTAAATCATTTTCTTTCACGTAGATTAAACCATTTAAATAAATGAGAATCTTTATGATGTGGGTGCTTCTTTGTGCCTGCTTCTCCCAATAAATTCACTGAACATACATACAGGTTTGAAGGGAATTATTTTTTCTGATAATACTTTTTATGGCTGCATTGCTGAGAGTAGGGCCCCAAACTGCTCCACATTTCAAAATAATGTAGCCTATTACTTAGCTAGTTCTGTCTGTTCAGTAAATACCATAAATCCCAAACTCAGCAGGTGTAATTCAGAAACTCCTACAAATGTCACCTGCCACTGTAATTTCTACCCCACATTTTTATAATGGACCTCACAGAGGAGCTATAGTGCTTTTTTTTCCATAAAATATGTGCCTTTGTGACTTCCTGGTCATATTTTTATGCTAATCTATTTAGTTGTAGGAATATAAAGAAAAGTTGGTTCTAAACTGGTGTAAGTCGGTATAGAATAGATTAAGTGAAATTTCATATTATCACTGCTTAAAATAGAAATCGTAGCATGACCTATATTAAGTATACAGAGAGTATGTTTATCATTGTTTATTCAAGTTTATAATTTCTACACATTTTGCTAATTAAGTGAATTATAGAACATCTATATATGCAGCATAATGCATATATAAAGATGTCCATAAATATACTGTAATGAGAAGACTTCAAAAGTTTCTGCCTGTTACTATTTACTCTTTTAACCATTCACCACTTTCTAATCATCTTTCCTTTTCTGGTTATTTTTATTTCTAACTCACATATAGTACCTGCTTCTGTCCTCACCGTGTACTAGATTTTCTTCAAGTTCACTTTGAGATTTCTTGCAAAATCTACCCCCACCTACCTCATCTGCCTCCATTCAAACTTACCTAAGATGATAAAGTTCTCTTAGTTTCCATATGCATTTGGAATTTTTTCCCTAATTATCAAAATCTTTCTTACTCCTTTTTAGCTCAAAAGCTTCAGCTATTAAAAAAGATCCCTACATCTTTCAAGTGAGAATTAATCACTTACTGATCTTGCTGTCACAGCAAGTAACTTCTAATCAAATACACACCTTTATTACGATCTCTATTAGTCCATTGTCTCCCACACTAGATTTGATTTCTTCGAAGATAGTGATCATGTCTTACTTACATCTTTTTATCACCAGAATCTATGGCAGTTCTTTGTTCTAGAGAGAAGCTTAATGAATGCTTGTGAAATTGTATTGGCTGTTAAATTCATTCCTCACTGAGCTGGGCTCTTTCCTGCTTGACCAAGGATGGTTTGGTGTGAACAACTCTGAGGATTTGGAACTGAAAAGTAGGAGTGAACCAGTATTTGGGAATTAGCGGGTTAGGTAGAACACATAAGAGAGTAAAAGAAAAGGACCTTGGGTAGCATCAACGTGAATATGACACCTAAACAAGCATGAAGAATAGACATCTGCTTCCGCTGTGTCTGCGACATCTGCCCCACGGGGGACGGGGGAAATGTCAGAATCCGCGGGAGTGGCTGTTTGGAAGCAAGGGGCTGAGTACTCTGGAAGCCTACTCTTTCCCATTGAAATCTCTCTTCGTCAGGCTTGCTTTGTCTGGTCCCTGACATCTTTTCACTTCTAATCAGACCCTTGAAGAAAATCCTTGCACTCTCTGCTTTGCACCTAAACATTCTCGACATTTTAGACATGAAGATAACCACAACCTCATCTGCATACCGCTTGATATATCTTGAAGGCTTGTACTTTAAAATAAACAATGCACCAATGCCTATTTCAACATATGCAGTTTTTACCATATTTTATTCTAAAATAAAATAATTAACTTTTACTATTTTGTGAAATGAAGTCACACACACCCATGTGTACATACACATCAAACACACACACACATACCTACACAGACAACACATACCTACACAGGTATTAAAAAAAACAGTAACTTTGCAATTGACTTTCTTGTTAAAGCACCAGCGATCACATGAAGACCCAGCTGCCCTGAGGTTTAATTTCTATGAAGTTATCACAACAGGACATTGGGCCCCATCTGACTTAAAAACTTTGCAGAGAAGATGCCTAGTGCCCGGATGGTACGCAGTCCACATAGAAAGATGGCTCACTTACTTTGCCACTTCTCAGGTAACGTCTTGAAATTAATTATTTCTGTTTATTATATCATAATTATGTTGTGCTGACAAACAAAGTGTGAATTAACATTGCCACAAATGTCAATTTATAATCAGAGACAATAAGTAATGAAGAAATGTGTATTCTTACATTTTTAATTTCATTAATACTATGAAAATTTTGTTAAAGAGCTCTGAAACACATTTTTGGGATCTTCTTTAGAACAGCAGCCGGTCTCAAAGTTAGTCCTCACACAAGAGACATCGTGTGAGTTACAGACAGCAACCGCGGACTATTAGGAGAGCAGCCAGTCACACAAGACCTTTATGGGTCACCACGTGCAAACACCTGCTTGTGGTCTGTCCTGTGGAACCCTTATGAGGAAAGAAGGAGGTCATGCTCTGAATGCCAAAATGGGAAATATTATAACACCCCCAAAACACAAGATAGAAATAAGAATTTGGAAAAAAGTGTCCTTTATAATAGCCTGTATATTGTGCATTACAGCTCAGGGCAGAATTGAAGCCCCAGCAGGTGGGCTTCAGCATTGACCTTTGTTTCAACATTTCTCAAATGATTCTGATATTCTAGGGTAGGAAACCAATAAACAGAAAGGCGGGAACAAATATTTCCCCCTCACCAGGCCTGGTTTGTAAGAATAGATGAGTGGTGTTTGGCGGTTCACCCTTTCTAAACCCTTGGTTGGCTCATGGGCATTTGGAAGGTTGGGTAATTACCTGATTACACCACACATGCAAAATTGGGTTTCAACTGAAGTAATAAATCAAGAAAGTCTTTATTTGCGATTTATAGTAAAGTAAGTTAAGGGCTATAACTTGACAACTCATAAGAAATTATGCCTATGGCAAACTTTATTATGTATTTGGAAGGACGTGAGAATAGCAAACATTTGAGTGTATTCTGAGCAGTGCATATTTTCTTCCTATTCATACTGACCTAATTTATTACTGCCATACGAGGTCAAGGCAGGCAGCTCAGTCCATTCAATTTTGTTTTGCTCTTCATAAAGTGGCTATTTTTGACTTTACAGTTGCTAATTATTGATGGACAGCAGCTGAGATCTGACCCAGCTACTGTGATGGATGAAGTCCAGAAGTTTCTGGGAGTTACACCTCATTATAATTACTCTGAAGCACTAACGTGAGTCTATTCTCATGCTTGAATTCACTTCCATTATTTACCATCGTAAATTATCACTGGTAGGTTTGTCTACAACATCATTAACACTCACTGTGAATTTATACATCATTTTATTACTCAAAACAGTCAGATGAATATCCTCGTTACTCATGCAGTGTCTCTTTTTTAAATATCAGGAATACTTTATCTTATAAAGTGTATCTTAGATTATGACACATTCTTCTTTTTGTGAGCTTTATCCAATATCATTTTGGTTAAGTAAACATTTTACATGCCTACTCTGTGCAGAAAATGTGCTAGAAATTTAGGTTGCAAAAATGAAAAAGATATAATCTCCTCCTCCAAGTAATTTATAGGTTGGAAATGAAATGCTGATGGCCATCACTCTCTCTGTGAAAATGAGCAATATTTAGAGCAAAGTTAGGAAAGGAGTACATTCATGTTTTATTCTGTATTTACTAAATGATTTATAACCAAATATAATCTTGTATATTGTTCCGGTTATCCATCGGTGCATGATGAGCCATCTCAAAACTTGCCGGCATATAACAACAGTTATTTTATTATGCTCATGGAATCTGTGGGCTGGGAATTAGATAAGACATAGCTAAGATGGCTTGTTTTTGCTCATGATAACTGGGGCTACAGCTGGGAAGACTTGAATATTTGGGAAAGACTCAGATGATGGGGGACTGAAATCATCTGGAGGCTTCTTCACTCACATCTCTGACTCTTGGACTGAGATGGCTCAAAGGCAGAGATCAGTGGGTTGAAGACATTCCTTCCCAGGTGGCTTGGCTTTCTCACAGGGTAGTGGCTGTGTTCCAATAAGGGATGGTAAGTCCAGAGAGCATGTGGTCCAAGAGAACCACAGCCTTCTCCGACCCAGACCTGCAAGTCACACAGCATTGCTATGCTACAATAGTCACAACAGCCTGTCCCAGTCCAAGGAGAGAGAAATAAGACTCCACCTTTTGATGGGAGATGGGGGGATGTCATTCAGTAGAAGAGAACATAGGATAGGAGGTACTATTGCAGTCATCTTGGGAAAATAAAATCATGTATTTAGATAATTAAAAATGGAGGAAAAATGTAAAGAGACAAAATAACAAACAAAACAAAACCTCCAGGCAGCCAAAACATACCTTAAAAGGGCATGCACCTCACTTACAAAAGACTCCCTCATGAAGTCTGATATATAGCCTCTTGAATTTCAGATAAAATTCTAAGAAGCCTGGTTATATAATTTCCCAGTTCATAGCAGATTACAATCAGCAATTAGACAATTTGTGAGTATAACTGAGGGAAAGGAAAAGCAGTAACAAGATTGGGTTGTTCCTTATCCACTAAAACAACCCTAATGAAGTTTTTATCCACATGGAAATAGCAATAAAGTAGACAAAGCTTCCTATAATATGTTTTTTATTCACAGTTACTGATGTTAGCATATCTTCCCCTGCCTCTCAAAAGTAGTTTAGGTAATGTTTCCATCCTGTTAACTAAAGATAATTGTTTATAGTTCCATAAACATGTGAAATCACACTTTTGAAGGAGAGATTACAGATAAGTACAAAATATATGGTTTTTAATATGTCTCACACATCACAAAAATTAATAACTATAGTGATGTTCAGTAGAATAAAAAACTCGAATGACAATCAACTCATGTCCTGAAAGTTGTCTAACAGTTCTATTGAGAAATATGTTGAATCTTAATATCACAATTTCATGCATACTAAAATAAAATCATAAAATGATAAATTGATATAACTTCGAGAGGATAAATGTCCTTCATTAGACTTAGGTATATAAAATTGCCAATTCAATAAATGAAACCAGGACAGCAAAATAATGTGGATTCAAGGTTATGACAACCTTATCTTAAAAAAAAACAAAAAAAACCCAACGACTTTTATTATTCTAAATGGCTCTCCTTTCTCAGACTGCATTAAACTCTGTCTCACAACAGCTGCTGTGGAGAGCAAGGAGAGACCACAGCCCATCCCGAGACCTCTGCGCTACCTGAGGACAGAGGAGATGCTCTCAGTGTGTGTATAAATATCTTGGCTTTGTTACCAGAGCTGTATTTTACCTTAATGCAGTTAAACATTCTCAACCCGAGGCAGAGAATGATGTTCTGGGGCACCGTTATGTCGACTTCCTCCCCTCATTTTACACGGCATGCGGAATTGTTTTTCCTCTTGGGAAATTAATGGAAACTAGAGAAAGGACTGAGAAAGGCGAGAACAGATTGAGAAATCCAGGCTGGAAATGACTCTGTCTTCCTTTTATCCATTTAACTACTGATGTATTTAATTTTAATAGATAACATGTACTAGGGTACCTTTGATTGCAAGGTTCAGGTCTCTGATAATAGGTTGGGCAGGGAACTGTGAAAAAAACTTCCCTCTCCCCCTAAATGAATTCACATACGTGCAGAGGCGAATTGTGGGAGCTCTGGTATTACAGGAATGGGCCCAGGGCAACAAAATATTCTGCACCTAATTAACTTTACATCCCAGTCAATTATGCTTCATCCTTCTAAAACATCTGCTGAACGACAAAAATGCAAACCTTTTCGATGTTTTATGCATGCAGCAAGTCCCATAGCAATAAATTTAAAATTTCCCTTCTTATTTGGTTCATTCTTTCGTTTTTCCTATCTTGTTAATCCTAAACAAAAATTCTTATATATTTGGTTTTAAACAAAATAATTAGAACACACATTCTTTTGTATTTCAGTGCAGCCATGGGAGCAAAACAACATCAGAATTTTCTTCAAGGGTATGGCAACCTGTCGGATTATCTGCCTTGAACAAAAGAAATAAGAAATTGTCTAAACTTCCACTTTATTTTTACATTATTCATTTCCTTTTTGAAAAGAGTAAACATTCGAACTATAAAAATACAGTGGTTTTCCAAATTGGAAGGTTCATGTCTATATTCAGAGACGTATACCTATATTACACTTAGCCCTTTTAATGTATACCATTGAATGATTTCAAAGAAATCTGTTAACATATTTTGACTGGGAAATCCCATTCATAAATAAATAAAAGAACCTAAAGGTCCTTTATATATGAACTGTAATTTTGATGATTGGTCCTTGATCTTTTATGAATCCATAGGTAAAATTATTTCACATAAAATTGGACTAAAGATCTGTATACATTTTTTCATTAGAGTAAAACTATTTAAAATACCTAACATATAGTTTACTTCATCTCAATTAGCCTCTCTCAATCAGGTGAATAAATATCTATAGAAATGAATTGAATTAAATCAGATCAGTGGGCATACAAAAGCACATTTCCTTTATCCAAGGGGTGAGGCTCTCACTGAAAATTTCGTACACAATGCACAATCATTAAATGTTCATCTGTTGTAGGTTCGATCCCCAAAAGGGTTTTTGGTGTCAACTACTGGAAGGAGGAAAGACCAAATGCCTTGGAAAAAGCAAAGGCCGAAAATATCCACCCATGGATCCAGAGGTAGTACTTTCTTAATCTTTGAATTATTTTGGCAAAAATCTGTGCATACAGCTGTTTCAGAACTAGTCACAAGGAATTTGCTTCCTTTTTCTGCTCTTTCTTTGCAATTAATAGTTTATATATTTAGAAGATGGTAGACATTGATAGATAAAGGATTTTTATATATCCCTATATACTTGCTATTTGAATGTAATTCAGACATACTGAAAAGTAGCTTCCTTCCAAATATGTAAAGCACTTAAGTTTACTTTTTAATATTTCTTACATTTCTAGTCAAGCTGCAGAGATTGGCCCTTATTAGATAAAGAGTTAAAAATTATAAAATATATCCATGGTTTTAGTGTAATGTTTTTCTTTTATTTACACAGATTTTCGGAAAACAAAATTTATAATTGGGCTTTCTCTCTGGATGTCACTTACCTCATATTATAACCTAATTAGCATAATTTTGTCTCTTTGATAAAATCAGAGACGAACACTTTCCCTTGTTAGATAAACAAGTGAAATATGTGTTCACTAAACAAGTGATTTGGGATAAAATATTAAAGTACTATTATCTTATATTCCATCCCTGTGTCGAATGCCTGCACCGTGCAGGCGTGGAACTGAGCTAAGCAATGGAGAGGATATATGGCGAAAGCACTTATGAGCCCAGATTTCTTACAGGATGGACAAATTAGTTACAGTCACTGATTTGTAACAGGATATGCAACACAATGACAAACTGCACAAAGGCAGGAAAATGTCTCACTGGAAGTGAGGATATGAGGAGAAAAGCCTTATGTGGCAGACTAAGCTGGGAAACCAGCCAGCCGCCAGCTCAACCAGGTATCATAAGCATTTCTCTCACAGCAGGGTGGGCAAAGGGACACGCAAGTGACTCGTGTGTTACTATGGAAATAGACATACTAGAAGGTCCTTAAACTACACCTTTAAACTCAATAATTTCCAAAGGGTTTCAGAAATCACTTTAATCTGCCAAGAAATCAGTGTAATGTTCCCACCACTACTATAAACATCTTATACCAAATTTGAAGTGTTTACAATCTGGTTTAAGGGAAAAAACATAATGAAATACCTGGTGAATGGTCTGCGATGAGATATCGTTGTCTTAAATCCATTTCCACAGTGTACACAAAAGTTGCTAAGGGAGTTTTATGAAGAAAGAGACCCATCTGTGTTAAAATGATGGGAGGGCTTAACCCAGAAGGGGGCACTATGGCCAGATGGAAAGAATGTGTGAGCCATTGCTACCGGACGTGCACAAGGAAGGTTTTCCCCTCTGATGTTATCAAAGAGACACAACTATGTTAACTGGCTTATAATATGAGGTCAGTGACATCCAGAGAGAAAGCCCAATTATAAATTTCCTGTTTTCCTAAATCAGTGTAAGTAAAAGATAAACATTAGACTAAAACCATCAATGTATTTTATAATTTTTTAAGCACTTGTCTACTAAGGGCCAATCTCTCCAGCTTAACTAGAAGTATAAGAAGTATAAAAGAGGTCAAGCTTCAGAGATCTCTTAATATTTTGGAAGCAGAAAGTGCTTAATGATTTTTAAAAATCTGTTTGGGTCCTAAATATAGAAAAATTTTGTCGAATGTTGTAAGTTATTTTTTATAATCATGAATTTCAGTTGTTATTATTTATGTTTATTTTTAATTTTTATTCTATGGACCAATTTTAAAGGAAATGCACGTGTGCATGGTTATCGAGCTCACATCTGTAAATCCAGTTTCCCATGAGATCCCTACCTTATTCTTCCTCACTATTATCTTCCTCCTGCCATCATTTCTTCTTTCTGTGTAGACTTCATAAGCCCCACAATAAATATGTGTTGTAATGGTAGATAAGCCACGTGGGCTATACCTGGACCTATTTTTCTTTTACAGCTACTCTTTTGACAAATCTCTTTAAAAGACAAAAATAAGTAATATTTGAGGAAAAGTACAAAAAAATAAATATTTCATAGGTACCTATATTGCAATGGAATTCCTTAAGAAATGTAGATTACAAAATCTTGTTTGATGAACGAATAACTTCTTTCAAGTATTCTTTCTCTCTTTGCTTTCCAGTCTAGAACATTCCTCTCTAATTACTACCGCGATCATAATGTGGAACTGTCCAAACTGCTGCACAGACTGGGGCAGCCTCTGCCGTCCTGGTTGAGGCAGGAGCTACAGAAAGTGAGATAGCACTAGAAACAGGAACCAAGGCTCTCAAGAAAACTGCTTTTACTATTAAATAGAAAAAAACAAACCCCATGACTTTTATTCCCTTAATGCCCTTGTGATTGTCAACAGACAACTGTATGAATAAATTTCCTTCGATCTTTTGCATAAGACGAAAACTGTTATATATGCACGTATTGACTAGCCTCAATCCCTGTGTAAGCTTTTGGGAAATAATTGGGGTTTTGTGGCATTATCCCATTTCTAGTGTGGAGATTATAACACAGCCTCGTTCCTCTGTTAACCATAAGGTTTCAGAAACTCTATGTATGACTGGTAACCCAGATTATATGCAAGTAGCCAATTAAAATTTTGAGAAAAATATGAAGACTGAGGTATCTGTGAATAAGATTAGTAGTAATCCAATATCTGAATTAAGGGCTAACATTTTCCCCTTACAAATTTAAAGACAATTTTTCTTTTATTATGAAAAATTATATAATCCCATACTCTTCTTTTGAACAATTATCCTTTATTATATTTAGCCCACATACATTTTCTTCTATAGTTACTGCTTTTTATGAATTTCCTTAACTTGCTAAAGAAGTTGTAATGCTATAGCCTCCTATGTTTTTTGTCTGTCTTCCTCTTGTAAGAGGGGACTATCTGAAAGTTTCCATATTCACCAATATCACCATTTTATCTGGCAGAGTAGGCCATTCTCGCTGAATTTGGTGTTATGGTTCCAACAAAATCTATTAGAGTTTTGGGAAAAGGGAAGAGAATGTGTAATGTCACTCTATATGTAAGACCATCTTTAAGTGGGTCCAGAATCTCACCGTATTATTAATCTAGGTATTTCCACCTTGACAATAATGCAGCATTTATGTATTTTTCACTGAGGTAGAAAAAAAGACTTTATTGATAAAATATGGAATGGAAACACCGTGATGTGTTTGCAAATAAAATGAGGCACTGTACCTTCTATGTAGTATATGCCAATCTTTTTATAGCATGGATTTTTCCTGTATGACAGTACATCTACTATTGTAGAAGAGTAGGGTTTTCATGCCTATTTAAAAAAAAATGAATATAATCTAAAACTTACATCTTCAAACATCATTAAGTTTCTAACCTAAACCCAATCTCTCAACCATGCCACCCAATTTAATTTCTAGAGAAGTGATGTTCTTTCTGTCTTATTTGGTGGTTATTATCATGCTAGTTGGATTTTTATCTCATTTGTCAATGATGATATAGTAAGACTTAGTTAAACCTTTTTAGTGATACATGAAGGTAAAATTTCAACGAAACTGTAAATCAAACTGACTTTGGTAACATAACCCATCGATTCATTCTTCCTCCAGAATAATTTTTTTACAGGCTGTAGATAATACTACTTTTTCCTGTAATTTGACAAATTATGCTTGTAATAATTCAATAGCAACCTAAAGGTTTTTGCTTTTTTTTTTTTTTTGGTTGTTGTTTTAACTGAGAAAATCAAATTTGGGTATTCTAGAAGAGAATTAGTATTTTTACAGATTTTATTTCAGAATACAACATTGCATTTATACTTCATTAAGATTTTGTTTGTTTTCGTGTTGTTTTCTCAGTATACCAAGAGGCTCTTGATCCTTTTCAAAAAGTGTAAGATTTTTCTTGGACATGAGTTAATGTGAATCACAATTACTCTTATTGTTTCCCTGTAAACTGTGAGACTCAAATTCTTAACCTTGTTGTGATTTAGGTGAACATGTGCTTCGTGGCATTTGATTAAGCACACTGAACTCACAGTAATTGTGTAGCTAGAGCTCTAACATTGATATGTTCACTAGTCTCTTTCAGTTTGTACTCTGATTCTTTCTTTTTTAAAGTATAGATTAACTTTTTTTAACTGGGAAAAAAGTAATATTTATAAAATGAAGGGAAAATAGTTTTTATATCAAGTAAAATTTAAGTAACTCAAGGTTCTCCAACTAATCCCCAGATGTTTAGAACTGTACTCATTTTCTCCATTTTCTCAATTTTTTCTAAATAATGTACACAGTAATAGTTACCTGTCTACAGGTAGATCAGTTACCTGTCTACAGTTTTTTTCCCAAACTTGACTAGTCTTTTCTCTTTGGTTATTTCAATCAGTGCTTACATTTTTCTTATTGAGTTTGATAATGAAGACAGCAAAATAAATTTTAATTTTATAATTCATTTTTATCTTACAATACACTACTTAGAGGGACTCTGGGCTGTGAAAAGATTATAATAAGTCAGAAAAAAAATTAAATTTTAAGAATATCTTTCTTTTCCCAATTTTTACCCAGTAAATACTTCAGAAATATTGACTCAAGATTTAGCATATGTAATTCTTTAAAATTTTAAAGAAATTATATCTCATGGTCTTGAATGATACACTTTTTTAACAGTCATGAATTTTATTTAAACTATTCATATATAAAAGTGATTTACAATGCAGTTAGAGAAATGTAAAATTTTACTTCATAAGCTAAATTTAGGCAGTTTTCTTAGAATTTAAAACATTTTTTTCCAATGAATCTGAGTCATCATAATCTGTAGGTAAAGTAATTAAATAGAGTAGTAAATGAATCTCCCAAACACTATGCCAAACGAACTTTCAGTGGTATCCATCCAATAGTGTGAACAAAGGGACAGTGTTGAGACAAAAGTCACAGTAGAAGCAGCCTGGTGGGTCATAAAGCAAAGAAAGTTTCTTAATAACTATTTCTGAGGAAAGTACCTCATTCTCGTAAAATAACAGCTACCTTAGACTCCTGTGTGCCCACCTCCCCATCTTGAGTGACATACACTTTTTAAATTTCAAAGAACTTCCTAAAACCTTTAAGCAAGCTAGTTTCTTCTCTTTTTTCCTCGTTTTCTTTACTCTAGTTGCCTAACTCACAAATATAATTGCTGATCACCACATACTGATAAAGGCAGAAACAGTATTTGATCATAAATCTTTATCGAAATATACGTGTTTTTCCAGGAACAGTCTCTAAAAGTTATGTAACAAAATTCATCCAAAACGAAATTTTGCTTGTATTTAACAATGGCCCAAAGAGAATTAAATAAGCAACAAGGAAAAATGCCAGTGAGAAAAATTATACCCTTTTTATTAACTATTATCTAAAAAAAAAGAGTTTAGTCCAATAGGAGATCTTATTTCCTTCCATTTTAACAAAACCTTCTGACATTTACCCTATGTAATCTTTTTTGTTCTTCTATCTCACTGTTTTAATATGGTATAGTGTGACACCTTTATCATGAGTACTGATTTATTTTTAATCACAGACAACACAAAGAATTTATAGTGGAAAAGTATCTTAAAAGCTCTGTTTCTGGTGGCTAGAAAACATATTAATTATTTATTTGATGGAAGTACCTCAAAAATAATGCTAGCCAATGATTTCAGGAAGAAATCTAGCAGCCCTGCAAATAGGATTTTCTCTCAACTATCGGAACACAGCTTAACCGTGGATATATATTACGTGTATATGTACACACACACTCAATATATGTGTATAGATGCAAATTATATGCATTTATGTGTTATCTGAGAATCTTCAACTAGTTTTTGATCACACAAATTATATTTTCTGTGTCAGCCAGGAAGGTGGGTGGGAAAAGCAGAGAGAGAACTCCATATTTACTGAAATTGTTAAAATAACATGTAGTAAATGTATAACATATCATTCATTGGTTCTCACTTCTTCACAATAAATACTGCTGCTGGTATGGCCACTAGAGTCATGTTGTTTCTCCTCTAAAATCCAGAGTTTTAATTGATAGTTGATTCTTTTTCATTTTATTTATCTTTGTTCACTGTATACTTATTCCCTGAATGCCAAACATATCAGTAAAACCCTAAGGTTATGAGAATGGGCTTTGGATATCCAAGTTCTCTTCCCAGTTCTACCTCTCACTAGCTGTGTGGCTTGAACAATTTATGGAACCTCCCGAGACACAGTTTCCTCTTCTGTAAATTAGAGACAGCAAAATAATTACTCCTTGAGTTTTTGTAGGCATTAAGTGAGAATGTACTTAAATAATTTAGCACAAGACCTGATGTAGTTGTGCTGGAACATGTTAGTTACAGAAACACTGTATAATATTCAAGCCACTGTCTTCATTTATCAAACATGAATATGTTTTTTTCTACTCCCTTCAATAATAAAACATATATATCTTAAACATATATTTGGTCAAAATGGGAAACTGTTTTCCTCACCACTACTCAAAAGTAAATTTTGACCCACTTTCTGCTGTTATCCTGATATCAACACTCACAGCGAAGTAGTTCCATCTCAGTTAATTCTGTTGAAGTCTCTCTATCCCTTTCCTCTATCTACTCCTTTCTCAGGTTATTCAGTAGAATATGTTTCTTATACCTTCTCTTTACATCTCTCTCTTAAATTTCTTTGCAACCCGATAGATATTATATCAAGAATATCAAATCTAGAGCTAAAACGTCCCCAAACCAAAGTCACAAACTTCATGGAGGCATATATATCACATGGAGCCATGTGGACAATGGAGGCATATATATTAATAATAAAGAATCAGTGCTATCCATCTCTACATGCTTGAAAATTACAAGAACATTTCTCTATATTCTCCACAAGTCTTCTTCCCTGCAAGAATTCCAACTTCACCTTCTTCTAGTAAGACCTTCTTTCCACAAATAAAAACACTTTACTTACTATATTTAAATATATTTTCTATCTTATTTATTCACATCAAACATTGCTGTTGTCTGCATTTTTAAATTGTAAATACACAGTATTTCAGGCCTGAAATAAGAAGTTTATTTGAGTAATTAAGTTCTATCCAAGAAAATTTACTGTTTCTCATATGTTTAAAGTCTCAGATACCACCAAAGCCTGCCATATAGTAGATATTCAGTAGCGTTTCATTGAACTGTACTGGAGTGTGCTGAGCAGTATGTGTGTGTATGTTATAGTGGTACAGATACGGTAATCATGTCTCCAGTACAGCAAGCATGCCACTTTGCCAAACCATTGTAAAGTTTGCAAAACAGAAATATATCATCTCTGGGAATGCAGTCTTACTGTCTTTTCCAAGCTGTTTCACTTCCAAAAGCAGTGAATAAATACTTTTATTTTGTCTGTAGCATTTTATTCTTCACATTATGACACTTATACTACTTATCTCTAAATCCTTACTTTCTGGTTGACTTTATGATTCCACTTCTCCAATAAAAGTTTTATAGCAGGAATCTAATGAATTAGACCCTACAGAAAGGAGAGCAAATTGGCCTGTTTCAAAGCTTCAAAGCTAAAGCAATAAGTTCTGTAGATTTATTGCAGACCTCTTCACTGCTCCAACAAGGGTGCCGATTGCATTGTTTCCAATTTTCCTTTATAACATTTTTTAAAGGCAGAAACTTCCAGAATCTATCCCACCAGAATAGCAGAAAGCCAAAGATTCACAGAGAAACCAAACAAGCCAAGCAGTATTGGATTCAATAACATGAACACAACGGGAAAACAGTGATCATGTCCGGCATGTTAAAACACTGTATTTAGGTACTGGTTTTAGGAAGCCTGTGTCATGATTAAGCCAAGAAAAACACAGGGAAAGTCACAGAAATCAGCCTAATCCTTCATAATCACAGTCAGATCAGGCCCTGGGACGTGACCGTGCAGGACAGGTCGAGCTGAGGATGTAAGGCTCAGGAACCCCGGAGGAGAAGCAGCACCCAGGAAGACAAGGGATGTTCCTCACATCTCAAAGAGCCCAAGAAAAGAAACAGAATGGGGTTATAAAATCAAATGCTTTATTTTTTCAGTTGTTAAATTCTAGAAGGGGGTTATTTTGTTGCTGCTGCTGTTGATTTACCTGGCTAGGAGGAAACCAGGGAGGACTGACTGGTGTCCAGCACTCACTCTCAGCCACACTGATCACAATCAGTTTCCCAAAGGCTAGAGAGCTCTACATAGTTCTTGGTTTCAGAGTCAGGTAAGGAAGGAAGAAGAACCCAAATCATTGAATTTAATGGTAAAACAAGAAAAAAAAAAAAGATAAAAGTTTAAACATAGCATTTACATAGCAAATGATATTTATTTTAGTATAGGTGATTTATTTCCCATACATAATTTATCAAGTAGTAATTTAGCAACCAATAATTTAATGTAAACTAATTTTGAATATGAACAAAAAATGAAAATCTGCCAAAAAATCTTTCTTCTTACTGTGTTAAAATCATTTTTAAACAAATAAGTAAAGTTAGTTTGAGCAATTGGCATAGTATTTTTGATCACAATGATCATTGTAGAGCTCCAGGAATGAATAAGAAATTTGGAGATAGCAAATAATAAGGGAACTTTAACACAGTATATTAGTAATATTATGCTAAGTACCACTTTTCCTAGCACTAAAGAAGCTAAAATATACAACAAAGAGGGTACAGCTGACACATTAACTAATCTGGTTTTATACAATTAAACTTGAGAAATTGGCTCCTGCATGCAATTCTTAGCTATGTGTCAAATATTTTAGACTTTGAAACCACAATGTTTAAAATTTTAAGCCATCAAACTTAACCAGATATAGCATGCATTTAGTGACATAATAGTACATACCAAGAGCCACATGGAAGTTAGCTACAGGAAGGAAAATTTTGTAACTTGATATGTGTTTTTAAGAGCTATCAAATTATTAGAATGGAAACTTTAAGTTTTCTCAAAACGCACTTTTTATATGTAAAAATCTCTTTCACCAAAATTTTTAAGTCAGCTTTATTTTTTGCTATCAATATAGCAATTATACTTTTAATTAAGTGAACACCAAGTAAAGAACCCTAGGAATAAGGTGAAATTGCTATTTTAACTCATTATGGATACAAAAAAAATATAGAAATCAAAGACTTCTTACTGGTAGCATAGAAATGATGTGAAACCTTCAATGGGGTGTTTGCATGTTAATCGAATGTACTGTATCTGCTGATTATTTGAAAAAATCATTTTAAAAAAAAATGACCATAAGCAATAAGTTACCTTGAAGAAACATTAAGAAACATGAGCACAATGTCATAAACAGTATTTGGAAAAAAACGCCCTCTTTCATGGTCATCTGTATCTTATTGGGTATGATTTTTCTCTAAGCTAAGGGCACTTTTAAAATTTAGTTTTACAATTGATTTACATAAGTAACAGTAAGTGCATTTTAGATTGATAAATTTGTAATAAGTCTAAATAATAAAAATCTGCAGTTTTTACAAACTCAGTTGACTTCCAGATGCTTATATGCTCAGGGATGTTATTATACTTTTAAGACTTCTTTGTTGCATCTAAAGACTAAAACACATATCCAAAGGGGAGATTAAAATGCACTGGTATTTACTGAATTCCAGGTGTATAATTTAAAGGAATATACTAAAATGACTGAAACTTAGGCCTCCAGATGAAAAATGCTAAAAAATAAAAGTTTATTACATATTGTAGAATATTCATAAACTAAGCATGCATCATTTTAAATGTTTCAATTACCATGAATATATTATAGGCACTTCTAAATTTATTGAGGATAATTCAATTACCATGTGTAAACATCGAGTTGGGTAAATTAGTGGTAGCAGTATGTTCCCTGATGAAAAAGTAAAAGTATGGCTTAGAATACTCAACTTTGTATTTGAAAACTTAAAATGTTACTGAATGTTTGAAAAAATTAAAACACAAGTTAAAGTCTTTCTTTTGTGGTAAAAGACTAGATTTAAGTAAACATCACAAACGTCTATAATATTTGATAAGGAGTTAAGGATTTAGATGAACAACTCATTCTTACTACCAAAATTTACATACTTTTTATTATTTTGGTATACTTATTTCGAAGTAACTTACTAGAGAATTAGCAACTCTTAGTGTAGTGCATATACAAAGTAACAACTGTCATATTGTTAAGTAGCTAATATCCTAAACATCTTAATACATTAGACCAAGGAAATAAAATATATTCCTCCACATCAATATTCAAGCTGAGCAGAATAACAAAATGTAAACAGCAAGGACAATGAATGACAAATGTAACATTACTTTATAATGCCTCTGTTATAATAATGTATCTAAGAAAGTCATTAAATTAAAACAAAGTGTATTCTGTAATTGCTTCCATTGAACAGACAATTGAGAACAGAATTGTATAACGCAGATTCATTTTACATTGCATTAATTTCCTATTTTTAGGAAACTGACAAGACTCCAAAATTACTCAATACATTTCACACTCACTTAATGGATATAGATACACGCATAATGCTTTATCTAATGTAATAAACATCACATATGATTTCAAATGGTGTGTTTGAACCTTGTTAGAGTCAATTCTACTTCCAGGCTTTTTCTCTCCTTTTAGCTAGTAGCAAAAGTCTTGAAACCTATAATTCCTTCCCTTCTCTTTGATTAAAAATAATAATTGTATATTTGTATATATGTGTATACATCTACATATATGTACATATAGATAGATGATTAATACATAGATAGATATAACAATATAACAGAGAGAGAGAGAGTCTCCTCATCGCGAGGGGGGAATCCAACGTCACCTGCTATTGCGGTGCACCTGTAACCCTCATTCTCTTTCCCCTCCTCACGGAACTGGCCAGCCCATGCGCTCCGTCGGGCCCACACCGATCACCTAGAACAGGAGAAAGGTAAGGATGCAAATAATCTTCCAAAATAATTTAACTTGAAACTTAGAGACTACATTGACTTCCCAATCAAAAAAATTGGCAAAGTACAAGAACAGGCACATCACAGAAGAGAAAATGTGAATAGCTAATAAATGTGAAAAGATGCTCAATCTCTTGCATTATCCCAATCAACACTCAAACACAGGGCATAAGTACTATTATTAGACCCTTTTAATTGGGGGGGAAGCCAAGACTCAGAGAGGATAAATCCAGTATCAAGGTCACAAAGGTCATAGGTTACAGAGTGAGACTGATCCAGGTTCCAGGTGGTGTGTTGCAGGAAGACCGATGCGCTTAAGGTAAGAAAGTACAAAGGCAAAATTTTGAGGACACATAAATTTCTTTTTATTGAGCAAATACAGAAGGTTGGGGACATAATTAAAGTAAATAGAATACCAAAAAGGACAAGGACTATAACAGGGTGATATGCACCTTCAGCCTGAGTCAGACAGGTCTGTAAATTTTCCAGGATAATGCTTCTCAGTAGATTTCCATGGCTCAGTTTGTTTCACAGGAATGTTAACCCTCACCTGAACACTAGGATCTAAAGGTTTTAGTCCATTCGTGAATAGATTCCCATTATAGGGCAGAGTTACTGGCCTTTATGAAGTTCCCTGAAAGAGCTGCTGAGTGAGGGAATGCATGCTTGCATTAAGGAAGAGCACAGCAAACATAGCGTAAAGAATTAGCCAGTAACATGCTACTTGTAAGGCTGTTTGTCCGGCTGATGATGGCACACACATTCCGGAGTGTTCTTTCTTCCTAAGTATTGTTTCAAAGGGAATCCACCCAATCTTCTCTCCCTTCACCAATTACAAAAGGAATTCCCTTTCTGTGTGGTGTTTGTGGCTTTAGCTCTAACTGAGAAACTAAACTTTGTAAGTCACCAAGATCAGGGAAAATAATGTAATGACGATCAGGAGAGACTCTGCCCCCAACAACAGAGGTGTTCTATTTCTAACTAGGCTTTTTTTTCTTCCTCTAGCTTTTACGTCAAAGTAACTAGAAATTTTTGGCTTTCGGTTATTCTCAAAATATGGTGTCTAAGCTGTTTTAAGGTTTATAATGGGGCAAAATCATAGGATTTTAGGTAGATATATCTCTTTAATAATTATATCAAGATGGATACCTAGGTGATTCAAGGTGGCAGACGAGAAAAACCACCAGCCAGAGTGTCTCTGCAAAAAAGACAGATTTTAGAAGAAAATGAAAAAAAATAAACTAGCGGACAAACATAAATCGGACAAGGGTCGGAAGGAAAGGCACCTGAAACTACAGGAGAATCCATGGGAAGATGTTGTGGAGAACAGGAAGGAGAAGGGCCCTGGAGAGGCGTGGAGACCAGCGACAAGAATTTCTTCCTTATTTTTATGGTAGAGATCTTAAGAATCTATGTTTTATATTAGAAGCCCCAAAGATTTTATCATTGTTACCAAATTCATTTTGGTGACATCTCCCTAAATTGAGCGTGCATTTAGAAATGAAAAATTCTGTTTTAAACCATATTTAAAGCACAATGGTGAGCTACTTGCTAAAGTGATATTCAGGTTCTGTTACAGAGTTAGCCTTCATTCAACATCGTCAACATTAACATTAGTAACATCATAGTTTAAATTGCAAACTCGCTCTAGAGAGTAGAGACCTGTGTCCCCCTTACAGCTGCAGGAAGGCCAGGTGAATTTCCGGCACTGGCTTTGCACTCCCAAGTGGTGTGGACCAAGTTTACTTCACTAAATAATTAGAGTCTCAATTTCTCCATTTATGTAATGAATGTAATAACCAGATATGAAAAGATAAGTAAAACACCTGAATAAGTTTGAGTCTCAATAAATATAGATACTGCCTCCTTCTATCCCTAGTTTCTCTTTGCAATATCCATGGAAAAATTAGAGGTAAATGTTGTTTGGAAAGTTTAATAATAGGTCCCGCAGGCCCCCATGCTTAGGCTGGAGCAGGAATATTAGAAGAAATCTTTTTTGCACTCACATGCAGTAAAATATAAAGACATGTATGAGAAATAAACACATTGAACTGTTACCGTGGACTTAAAAGGTATGTATATCTTATTTGATTAAAATATCTAAACCACTATAGCAAATAATAATTTAATTGATTTTCTGTGGGATTGAAATATTTCAGGACTGGGGGAATTAAAATTTCTTGCATAATTACATTATATGCTATATGCACTTTGGGATGAAAAGAGTCTTGACATTATGGAGCTATCTAGAAAACGTTTCTCTAATGACAATGCAGATTCTGTCTCTGAGAAGGCCTTATGTGTTGTTAGTGCTTACAGTTCTGTGAGTGTCTACTTTCCAAAATTTAACAAAAGACAAAAACCTGGGGTGGGAGAAAGTAGATATTTTTAAAGGGGTGAGGGCTTGAAATGATAGAGGCTGTTGTCACCGTTCTGCTGAAGTCCGTCCAACCCCGGTTGTTCTAGCCAGAATAATTCTAACATTTCTGAAAATAGACCATGGATTATTTAAGTCAGGGATTTCCCTGGTAAAAGGATGGAGGAGGGGAGGATGAGGGGCTAATTATAGGGTGAGAAAAATCTTCATGAATTTAAAATGAAGTTTTCCCAAAGATGGTTGGATGCTCACACTAAAGGAATAAATAAATATGTGGCTCATTCTGAGAAATATGGATGTAGCCTTAGGGACACGCAGCTGGGAGCAATGATGTGTTCATTAAAGGATTTGTATCTATTATAAAAGATATAAACTATATTTCTCCTCCATGGTCTAAAAACAGATATATTCAACATCTAGCTTGATTATTTTCCTTGTAATATATTTTTTTCAGACGACCTTCAAATCTTCCAAGTCAGAAACACATGAGTGCTTCCTGAAGTTAATGAACGTCAGGAAACACTGTAGCGCGGAGTCCTAGAGCAATCTCCGGGCTTAGAATTGAGCTGGGCTGGAAGAGAGTTAAGTCCTAGGGTTTGCTGGTTCCTGGGAAAATAACGCATATCCAAGGAGTGGCTTAGGACAGCAGACCGGAGCCAGGTAAGAGCAGAGAATTGACTGTAACAAAGGCTGACTTAGTCATGGAAGGGAAATAGCACCTCCTGTCATTTTACACAGAACTACTAGGGGATGAAGCTTAAGGCCAAAGGGAGGAGATAGAGCTTCAGGTTTCTTGACTGTTTCTGCAAGTTTTCAAAATGTTTATGTTAAGTCTTCAGGATTTTGTGAAGGTTGTTGCCATGACTCAGGGGTAAGTGTTTAAGAGAATGGCTGAGAAAGTTGAGCTGCAAATCCATTACATCCTCTTCACCAAAGTTTTCTAGATGGACTTCATCTAAGAATTCATTTGTTAAAAGATTTCTATGACACAGAAAAGGAGTGAATACAGATTTTTTAACTAAGTGAGAATGTATGAATGATATCGGTAAAAAATAAATAAAATGTGTTTTTGTGCAGTGGCAAGATATGAAGGAAAAGCAACCCAGGTATTCGTCATGGTGGACGAACTGACATTGTCAAGCTTTCTACAGTACGATGGACCAGGTTACTTTTGCTTTTGCTTTAAATTTTCTGTCTTTGTAGGATTAAGATAATCAATTCCTTAATGCTTATAAGTAGAGGTTTTAAAGGAAGGAAAGGAAGAAAGTAGTTTTGTGTTGTACAGAATTTAAATGTCTTTGTACATTAATTCCCCATTGAAGAATCCATTAAGATAGAGGTCATTTGTGTCCTTTCAAATACCTGCTTAGCAAGTAGCTAATAATAGGTCAATTGTTCAAAATAAGAAGCAAGAGAAAAGGGAGTCTTCTCCATTGCTTTTGGTGAATGCCTGGTCTTTCTGTGCCACAGTTCCAAAATATAATGTTTTCATCCTTCCCCCTGACAGTCCAGATATCCCAGAAAGGCCTTGAAAAGACTTCCATATACTGGAACTTATTGAATCCTCTTACTAATTATAAATATATGCATCTGTGTGTCATCTGTAACCCGTTTCTTTAGTATCCCTGCTTGCTTCTCTAAGATGTGTGCAGTGTGGAATAAGAGAAATGAACTACGAGCATGACCTTTTCTTCCTCCTAATTCTGTCCTAACTGTATCCAGCATCAATAAGCCTCTTTAAGATTGTAAAATGAGAAGGCTTATTCTATAGAATACTGTTTTCTTCAGATGTTAATAGGCTTTAAGAAAAATGTTAAGCCACATAAAACAATGATGTTTATGGCGTGACTTCTCAGGATTTTTACTGTGCAAATATTCACTGTAAATCTTCAGAATGGGGCCTTGATATGCAACATTTCACAGCTTTATTTGATCATGAAATCCTGTATTATTAGAGCATCTTATAGAAATAGTGTTAAATGTAGCAGATTTGGGGAACATGGGTCTTGAGATTATGCAGAGATTCTACCTCACATCTTACTGAATATGAAAGAGCAAAGATATAAATGTCCTCTAATAACAAGGTCAGTGTTGGTGAGTTTTCTCAGGCATACTTAATCAGAGTATGTAACCTAAGAGGGCTGGGAATCTTAAAAGCATCACAGATGAAGGTGATAGAACAAACCAGCAAACAAAGCTCCAATGAGTGGCTGCACTTAATGTGCAAGTAAATTCTTCTAAAGCCTAAAATAATGCGGGACTGTGAATCCAGAGGAGTGCTTTAGTAATGGAGCCAGCTTTTGCCGGGAAACCACTGCCCAAGTTTCAAGAAACCACAGAATCTAAAGATTTGAAATAAGCTAGAGGCAGAAATAGGGTGATACCTCCTATGGGTAAACATGAAAAAAAAAATCTATCCAAAGAGGGAAAACTAAAAATACTTATTATCTTCACCTTGTAATTGTTAACCACAGGTTCATATGGTTTGGCTCTAGAATTCACACTATTTCTACGGTCCCAAAACACCAAGAAAAAAAAAATCTCATTTTTTTCCTAGTTAAGATGGCCTCACATACCTTTAAGAAGCACAGATAAAACCATCTCTGAAAGAAGACACTTTAAGTGCACTACCGGGGACCAGACTCTGGTTGGTGGCTGCCTAAACATAGAGCATGTGGCCCTGGCTTGATGGAGGTGACGCTCCAGTGTACCCTGGTACACTTCCAGACACCCACCAATGGTGTATGAAAGAAAGCAAACAGATGTGCCGTGGTTAGCAGATATGTGTGTTTAATCTTTATTTTGAATGCAAGGATGGTTTACTATTAGACAATCAATTAAGGACATTTATGTTAACAGGTCGAAGGAAAGTAAACATATGATTATATTAATAGAGGCAGAAAAAAGCACTTGGTGAAAGTCAGCATCCATTTATGACAAAACTTCTTACACCAAGCACAGAGTAATAAACACTTACCCCAGATAAACACACATCTGAGTTACATATACTATTTCGAAGGTATATTTGAAATATTTAATGATTAAAATGTTTAACTGTTACCATCTCATGTGATTGTAATTCATAGACCTATTTGCAATCATTGCTCTAAATGGCTCATTTTGGCAGGAGTAAATGTAAATTATTAAGCAAAAATCACCTAAAAATTACTTTTTGTATAAATTTTAGGTTTTAAAAAACGGCCTATATTAAAGGATAGTATTCTCCATATCAGTTCCAGCTAATCTTAGAATGTTATATAAGTAATTATTACAGGTATAAGTTCTTGCAGTTGTTGTTCTTCTGTTTTTTTTTTTCAAGAACAGCTTTGTTGCGATTAGTCACATTCCATAAAATTTTACCTTTTTAAGGTGTAGAATTTGATGTCCATTAATATATTCACAGAGACATGCAGCCATCACCACTCTAACTTTAGAAAATTTCCATCACCCCAGTAAGAAACTCTGTACCCAATAGCATTCACTTCCCATTCCTCCCTCCCCAGCCCCTGGCAACAACTAACCTACTTTCCATCTTTATGGATTTGCCTCTTCCAAATGTATTATATAAAAGTAATCATTCAATATGTAACCTCTCTGTCTTCTTTCACTTAGTATATGATATCTTTCAGGATCATCGATATTGTAGCAAGTATCAATACTTCATTCCTTTTTATGTCTGAAAAATATTCAATTATATTGATACATCACATTTTGTTTACTTACCAGTTGATGAGCATCTGGGTGATCTCCACGTTTTGGCTGTTAGAAGTAATATTTGTATAAATACTAGTGTATAAATACAGATGTATGTTTTCAATTCTCTCGAGTATATACCTAGGATTAGAATTATCAGGCCTCATGGTAACTCTATGTTTAACATTTTGAGGAACTGCCAAAATGTTTTCCTAAGCGGCTGCACCATTCTACAATTCCACCGGCAATATATGAGGGGTCCAATTTCTCCACATCCTTGCCAACACTAGTTATTGTCTGTCTGTTATATTTTGATCGTCTGTGAGTATGAGGGAATATCTCATTGTGTACTTACTTTTGATGTCCCTAATGACTCAAGATATTGAATATATTTTCATTTGCTTATGAACCATTGTATATGTCCTCTGGGGAAATGTTGATTCAAATCCTTCACCTATTTTTAAGTGGGTAATTTGCCTTTTCATTGTTGAATGATAAGGGTAATTAATATCTTCTGGATACAAATCCCTTACATGTGATTTGCAAAGATTTCTTTCCATTATGTGCCATGTCTTTCCACTTTCTGGATGGTGACCTTGGAAGCAAGAAAATCTTAATTTTGATGAAGTCTGATTTATCTGTTTTTTCTTTTGCCTCCTATGCTTTTGAAGTTATATCTAAGAAACTATCAACTAATCCAAAGTCACTAAGATTTACTCTTCTGTGTTCTAAGAGTTTATAGCTTTAGCTCTTACACAGAAGCCTCTGATCCATTTTGAGTTAATTCTGTACGTGATGTAAGTAGTGCAGCTTCATTTTTGCACTTGGACATCCTATGGTCACGGTACCATGTGTTGAAGGCTTCCTTAGGTTTTCATAAATTAGAATGCGTAAGCGAATCCGAAAGGGACTGCCGTTGCCTCACTCACAAACTTCCCCTTTAGATGTAAACCGGAACCCGCCGATAATGTGGGAACTTAAGCATGTGATTCTGAAACAATCTGGCGCTCATCTATTCCCACCATGGTGTAGAGTCTTGGTGGAAAATTGGATCGTTTTATGTGTAAATCTCTCACAAAACTAATCAATTTTCCACTGGCAAGTAAACTTGTTAACATTTTCAGAATTTTAAATACACTAAACAGCCATATTTACCTCCCAAATTAAGAAACATTTACCCATTCAATCGCTATCCTGCAAGCCTCGTGTCATGTGAACAGCCAGGTGCCGACGATTCCAGAATGCATGTGGCAGATGAGAGAGTCATGCAACAGTCTGTAAAAGCAGATAGTGTCCTGGTCTTGTGGGACTTGAAACCTAGTGACGAAAATCCATATTTATCCAATAAACTGAACAACAAGTACTCAACTGCAACTGTGACGGATGCTATAGAAGAGAGATGCACGATGATCTGAAAATCTATAATGGAGGGATGAATTTGACCTTGCTGAAGACAGGGAAGACATTCCTGAGGAAATGTCACTGGATCTAAGATCTGAGGGCTAATTGGTATTAACTAGCAGGAGAGGAATGAGATCAACTTTCCCAGACAAGAGAATTAAGCGTGCACCGAATCCCACGCGGAAGGAAGCTGGCAACTCTGAACGTAGGGAGGGATGAGGCCACGTTAAGGACTTGTGTTTTTATCCTTTCGAAAGCAGAATAATAGTGAAGAAATTCAAAAGGCATTGAGGACAAGAGGAGACATTTTTCAGGCAACAAAGCACCGTCCAGAAGTCAAGTGTGTGTGTTTGTTTGCCTTCTTCTAAGTCAGTGCAAGATTCTCCTGCCTGAATCTGGAGCATGATCCTCGGGTCTTTTGCTTCCATCATCCTCTTCTCTGTCAGCTTCGATGCACTTCTGGCTACCCGTTTCACCTGCACGATGCCATCTTTCTTCTTTAGCAACGTGCCATTTGCAGCTAGTTTAACCACTACACGGTAGCATGACATTGCCAACAGGCCTTCGCCACCCTGTCCAAGCCATACACCTGCTCGTGATTTTCAAAGCCCTCAGAGGACTGCTCTGTGACAATTGCCGGCATGGAGCCAGGGATTCTGTCCTCTTGTCCCAGCTCTGCCACAAACAAGTCTCAAATCCTTGTACAAAGGTCTTTACGTTACTTGGCCTTAGTTTTCTTATTAGATACCCTCTAATGCCCCTTCCAGCTACAAAATTAGAAGATTCTGTTTCCAACGACTTTCTACGTTTCTTGTGAATTTGACCTGGCCACATTTCTTGCCATCCCAAAGGTACTTCATTTTAGCCTAACTAAATCTTTTTTTTAAATAAAGTAGTCTGTTCAAAGAAGATGCTGTATGTTCCATGCATTGGAATGTTGTGCTATCATTAACAACACGGTTCCAAGTCCATCCCTTCCAGGAATTTATGAAATGCCGGAAAGAGTGGGCTGCAGAAAGCAGAAGCAAGAACTGCTCGAATGAATCAGGAGTGTTGATTCTCCTCACTCAGTGTCCATCGTTATTCACCTCTTGTGAGTGGGCAAATGACTATTTACAAAGCTATTACAGGTCTCATTAATTGTCATTATTATTCATGGATATCACTGCAATTACCAAAGTGCCTCTGTGCACTTTGCCTTGGAGTTCTTTTTTAATTAGTCATATTGAGTGTTACTAGCTGACCTCCTTGCATAATGGATAAGGCGAAGGAAGTACACAGCAAGGTGGCTAAAAACAGGATCTTTGTTGCAAGGTGGGGAAAGGAGTGAGTCTGTGAGGATCAATGAGTGACACTTCATCACCAAGTGCCAACTGCAGCTTTACCTGTACAGAAACCAAGAGAAATGACACTGCTACACATGTAGAATAATGACATTTTGATGGACTTCCCCTCCTTCAGGGAAGGAGAAGAGAAACTCTGTCTTCCAGAGCTTGGAAAGCAGGAATTAAATTGCCAGCAGGACTCTTATCAGCCTGTTATTTAAACGTTTAACCCCATGCCCTGGTGAGGCATGATTAATAAGAAATCTGCCCACGGTGTCAATTTATGTTGATGAGAGTCATTCTCGAGCGGCACAAGCACATTGCAGACTTCTAATTTATTATTTAGGCTGATCCAGCCTTGTGATTCACTTGAATATAAGGATTAGTACGTTTGTCTCTGTCTAGCAATTTCAGATCCATAATGTGATAACTTTGTTTTAAAAATATAATGCAATTTTTTTGCATCAGCCCTTGTGCTAAAAATATTAGGAATAAAGTACATGAAAAAAGAATTCATAGTTGCTATATTATACAATGCTTGCTACTAATACTTACATCAATCAATCAAAACTATTATTGGGCACTTACCAAAGTGTGGTAGGTGCTAAGGTAAAGAGTAGAATAATCATATCAACAACAGAAGAGTAATTCGCTATTACGATGAGTATTGTAACAGGCTAGCAATAATGGCTTAAAGAAGGAAGAAATGTGTGAGAGTAATGCTACAGGAAAATACTCACGGAGAGAATAAAGACTGAACTGGACATAATAACATATTTTGGCAGGTGTGTATAACAGAGAATGGTAATCCAAAGGGAAAAACCAAATAAAAACATAAAGGGAGGAAGACCTTTATTATATTTTTGGGTCAGTGAGAATCTTCTCCTAAAGGGTTCATTCTGAGAAGCAGTGAAGAAGAAATTGGAATAGAAAATATAGGAAAATTACATAGAGTTTTAAAAAGCAAGAGGAGGCATATAAACATAATGTTGTGCTGTCAAAAGACATTGTGATGATAATTTATACACGTGGCTCTTGAAATTCTTTCAAGTTCAAATTCTCACAGCAATTATTTCTAGAGGGAAGGCCAAACATTGTCATCATCCCTGTTTAGCAGATGAGGAAACAGCCTTATTACAATATTACAACTAAGAAACAAGTAAATGGTATTTATTTCTTACTAAGGTGGTCTGACCTCTGAGACAAGGATATGACTACTTTGTAGGCCTCACAGAGCAGCAACAGAATAAAGGTGTTAGTCAAGGAAAATGGGTCTTAGTGACGAACAGGATGGAGTGGAGAGATAAGAATCAATAATCAAAGGCAGCTGGAACCTGTCATCGTCTTCAGTGTCTACCTGGACTCAGGGGATGGGAACAGGTAGGAAATAATCTAAGGCAAAGTGTGGCAAGTCAAAGAAGACCAGTTCACAAGGAGGATGATAATGAAACTGACAAATCTGAGAACTTTGGTTAAGAAGATAGACTTCAGTGGGTATTGAGTTCTTATTTAAATTAGATATTTGGATCAAAGGTGATGGCAGAAGGCCCATATGGAAATAGAGAAATTCTAGGTGAAAAGATGAGCCAAGCACGGAGGCAATTGTTGGAGGAATGGCACACAGGTGTCTGTGACAGCAGCCTGGAGAATAAGACCGCATGCTGGGAGGGGACAGGACAAGCCTCAGAGAGCAGCCACATGGAGGGAACAGAAAACCAAAGAATGTGCAACCAGCTCAGGTTCCAGTTCCAGTTCCAGTTCAGGTTCCAGTTCCAGTTCCAAGCTTCCAGCTTGGAAGCAAGCTGGCTTCACTTCCCCCAATAGAAAACCAAAAACAATTACACAGTGCTGAGATTATCACCAGCTGTATCCCAGAACTTAGATTTGTGCATGAAACCATCCCTGGGGCCACAGAGAAGTGAAATTCTCTGAGTAGATGTTAAGAGAATCAAACTTCCACCTCTACGGTGTCCCTACCCCCAATCTGCACTGCCACAAGTGTGCAGAATATTTTCCACTGACTCATGGTTCCTATACTGGAAGAAGAAACATTGAGGCAGACAACTACCTTTCCTACCATCTTGGGTTCCCTGGCAGGAGACCTCTCCCGGCTCAACCCATGGGAAGCATCACAAGTGGCTGAAGGGAGAAATATTCCTGAGGACAGGCAGAGACAAGGAGAGGAGGAGGGACTACCATCCTCAGCCCTGAAAACTGCTCTATTATCAGGGCAAGGAAGACACTAAATCAGAACTGCTGTTCAACAGCACTACACGGTATGAAGTACATTCCACAGGTCATTTGGGCATGAACTCCTAGCCAGCCTTTCCACACTGTCGGGATATGCTCTTTGGGAACATTTGGAACAGGCAGTGCTCTAATCATTTACTAGAACCAAGGCAAACCTGGATTTAAGGACCCATCTAGTGCTGAAAAGGAGGCAGCAAGCTAGCAGGAAAAAAAAGAAATTCAGAAATTACAAATACTCTCTAAGCAAACATATTCAACCAAAACAAGCCATATGGAGAAGATTGGAATAAATAACTAATCCTTCAATGCAAAGACATAGACATATATTCACCAGAAACAACAGCAAACTGGGAACTATGACCTCCCCAAATGGAAAAAGCAAGGAGCCCTGTGTAGCCTTGCAGTCCTGAATGTATATAAATCCCGTGCAATTTTGTTGATCTCTAGATAAATGTATCCAACATCTATTTAACATTCTATTTGGATATCTTACATCTTAATGTTCTATTCGGACACTTTAAACCTACTCATATTCCCAAATGAGCCTATTATGTTTCCTCCAGATTTGTTTTATTCCCTCTGTTTCTCAGATAGATAAATAGTACAGTCAAGATATCCAAACAGAAATTTGGTACTAGTCTTAGATGTCTTCCTGTACCTCATGTCCTACTTCTAGTAATTGGCCGTGACATGAGTTCATTCTAGCTCCTTAACATCTATGGGCCCCAATTCTCCAATATCCACTTATTTTCACCTTACAAAATTCCAGTATTACTCTAATAGGTTTCCTTCAGTTTTCACATGTCTTTTCTCCCAGGCCCATGCAATCCATTATTCACATTGATGTCAGAAATATAAATCTTTTCATGACCCTATTAGTCTGATAGGGCTGCTGTCATAAAATACCGCATACTAGATGACCTCAATAATAATGACTTATTTCTTATAGTCCTAGAGGCTAGAAGTCCAAGGTCAATGTGTCATCAGGTTTGGTTTCTCTTGAGGCCCCTCTCCTCAGCTTGCAGATGGCATCTTCTCCCTGTGTCCCCACACAGTCTCGTCTTTGCAAACAGGCATTCTTGGTGTCTCTTTCTCTTCTTATAAAGATGCCAATTATATAGGACTAGGTTCCCACCTATGACCTCATTTAACCTTAATTACCTCTTCAAAGGCCCTACCTCCAAACAGAGTCACATTGTGGGTTACAGCTTCAATATGTGGATGTTGGGAGACAAAATTCAGTCCACAAAACCTTCTCTTGCCAAAACCCTCCAGTGCCAATCTCCCACCATGAACCATCAGAATGAAGCATGGACACTTAAGGTTCTTTATAATTTATCTACTTTCCAACTTCATTTCCAATCATTTTCCATGCTTCCTATATATTCCCATTGCTTCAGTCATACAATAACTAAGAATTTAAATAAATAAACATTTCAGCTCCTCAAGGAAAAAAGAACAAAAACCAAAAAGATACTTCATGTTCCTTTGTGTCTCCCCTGCCTACACAAATTCTGAGTCATCTGGTTAGAACTCTCCACTCCACTGTCTACTCTAATCTTTACTAATTCTTCAAGACTTTGCTTATGCACTAGGAGGGTAGAAGGATCCTGGCTTATCTATCTGATTAGAGTTCTATTCTGATGGTACCCCAAACCCAAACCCATCATACTTGTATGATAGCATTTATCACATTATGTGAGACTTGCTGATTTACTTGTATTTCTCCCTGCTACTAGACTGTACAACCTGTAGAAGCATCTAGTATTTCCTTGCCACATAACAATGAATTACTACACACCGTAAAAGAAGGGAAAGAAGTGAGGGCGATTGCAGATATAGGAAGTTAGTTTTTTCTTCCTCCCCCAAGTTAAGATTATTTGCCTGTTAAGTCTTTGATTTTCTGTGATATGAGGGAAGACCAGAGTTTTGAGGAAAAGTAGAGTGTTTGACAAAGTGATCATGAAAAACGGGAAGGGATCTGACCAGAAAAACATGGCAGTTTTGATAGGTGGTGTCAAAGACTAATTGAAATTTCAAGTATAAATTTAGAGAGGTTAATAAGATCACTTAAGTTTTACTTATTGGAATACAGCTAAATGCTGGATTAGAGCAATAAAAGTTCATTCCATATTTAAAAGAAGAGGTGTTTAGAGAGGAAAACTGTATCTCAAGAAGATACTTTCCTGTATGAAAAATTTTAAGTCTTTCAGACGTATATAAGTTGACTTGTAAACATATGGCTGAGGGTAAATAGAAAGAGAAATGGATATTATTATATTACATTATCATGCAAGTATCCTAGACCATCTCATCTACTCTTGACACAAAAGTAAGAAACCATTGGCAACTTCCAAATATCTGGAAAATCCTAGGAGTTTATTTAGCTAATAAAACATAGTCCCTAACAAATTTTTGGTACGTCTTGCTGAAAAATTCATCTTGGAGAAAAAGAAAACCGCTATTCCAGGCCAGAAAGGATTAATTTGCACTGAAGTGAAATTCACAAGAAGCAGGGAGAATGGAGCTACAGAGAATTTGAAAATAGAAAAACGGTATTAGTTTTGGAGAGTTAAACTATCAACACATAAATGCTTGCAGCAAAGATAGGTAAATTTGTCTTAGGGAATGTGGGACCGCAAAGAAGTATTTTTATGTTTCTGCGCAGCGAGGGATTTCTGAGTAAATCCTGCTAAACCTTGAGACTTGGATTAAAAACTAGCCTTTACAAGTAATTTATGACTGATTGCCTACTGAAAGAATTCCAGAGAGATTTAGCTTTTAATAGGGAAATAAATGGCTTATAAACAAGACTCTTATCTTATTCAATGACCTATCTAATAAAAATTCTGGTATATATGGTTAGAAATGGAAACATAGAATCGGGAGATTCATACTTTTAAATGTTAGGAATGTCTTTGGTATTATGCAGGGCCAAAGATCCTAATCAACCATAGCAGGGTTTCTCAAAATTGAGTAGGTTATGGAGCTTATTTTAAGGGAAGAGACCCCTGAGAATTTTGTCTTCAAGTCTCCTCAAAGTTGGAGTCTGTCTGTATCAATTGACTTCAGAATTAAAAATTCTTTGCAACTGTGATTGAGTTCTTAAAATCCAATTTAGTCTTTATAGTACATTTTTTATCATTTATAAATGAAAACTCAGAAGTAAAGTATGATTATAGAACTAATAAATCCCCCAAACATATCCAAAGACTTTAGGGATCCCTAAATACTAGCATGAAAAACACTCCATATTTAGATATTTCCATCTTGGTAAGGTTGAGGCATCAGGCTTTCAGGGAATGATGATCTTAATGATTAAAATCATCCAACTCATTTTTATTTGCCTAATTTCATGAATTTAGGTTGCAATTTGACTTTTTATGTATATTTGCAGAATAAGAATAAGCTCATCATTTAATGCAAGTATCTACATGTCCTAGTTGACATAGGTCCATGAGTATGAATTTAGAAATTGTCATTCTGGTTTTTACATTTTATTTTGCTATGCTCTTAGCTGGTTTTGCAGCTAGGCTAGTGACTCTGCATACATTAACAATTATATTTCCAAGGCAGAGAATCTGAGAATAAAATCCTGAAATGTGATCATCAATCCCTTCCTTTGAAGGATGCCTGGCCTTTCTCAGGTAGCACTATTCTTTCTCGTTGCAAAAATGAAACAAGGAGAAAGAAACTGTGTTATATTAGTTTATCATAACTGAGAAGATGAAGACATGTATCCTTGAAGGCAGAAATCCAAAGATTTAGGAAAGAGATTTGATTTAGGAAAGAGATTGATTTCATCATGTGAGATTCTGTCATAGATAGTGACTTAGGGATTCTCAGAAATACAATTTTTATGTTTTCAATCATAAATGATCTTATTGAGAAAGACAGAAGAAAATACCTAAAGAATGCCAGATGAAGTATATACAGTGTGCTTTGATGAACTTACACTTTAAAATTCACATACAGATGGTGGGGAAATGCACTTAAAGATTAACAAGGAGGTGATACATGTCAATAAGACCAATGTTATGGCCGGGCACGGTGGCTCACGCCTGTAATCCTAACACTCTGGGAGGCCGAGGCAGGTACATTGCTCAAGGTCAGGAGTTCAAGACCAGCCTGAGCAAGAGCAAGACCCCGTCTCTACTAAAAATAGAAAGAAATTGGCCAAACAACTAAAAATAGAAAAAATTAGCCGAGCATGGTGGCGCATGCCTGTAGTCCCAGCTACTCGAGAGGCTGAGACAGGAGGATCGCTTGAGCCCAGGAGTTTGAGGTTGCTGTGAGCTAGGCTGACGCCATGGCACTGGCCCCAGGCAAGAGAGTGAGACTCTGTCTCAAAAAAAAAAAAAAAGACCAATGTCATTACAGCTAAAGCCCTCAATGAGTTTAGGCTTTAAAAAATTGCTCTTAACAACAATATCCACTCTTGGTTAAGTTCAAATCAAGAAAGATGATGAAATACAAAGGCTGGATTTCAGCAGCCTACGATATACCGTTAATGGACAATATGGGGACCATTTTCTCTGTCGTCATGTGTCTGTCTTCCCTGTCAAGGTAGATGATATTCGGCATGGTAAGAAGGAAATAAAACCTAATATGAAAGAAGTGATCGTAAGAGAATACCTGGGCTGTTGTAAATGAATTACATTCTCATGGTGAGAGGATAATTATATCATGGGATATAGGGAAAATGTGTAAATGAGATCAGTGAACTACTGTTAGAAGACTTTGAAGAGTTTGAAGAATATGAATGATGCCAAAGTCCTGTGGAGAAATAAATGCCATGGCTAATCTAAAAAGAGGAAAGAAATAGAATCCTTGATCTATTTATTATTTATACATTTTTTTGTTCTACTAATCTCATAGAGGCTTTGAGGGGATTTATACAATAGCATTGTAGAAATAATAATAGCAATAATTGAAATATAACAGGAAAACATAAATGGGGTGGGCAAGGGAGAGCTCTGACTGGTGGTGTTTGAAATATACGTAAGGAGATGTCCCATGTCTTCTCTAAGGCGGACTCTTCCACGAGCCACAGCTAACTAATTAATCCAGAGTTGGACAGTTGATCAGCTGTGAACCATCCAGATTTTTGTTTCCAGTAAACAAAAGCTGAAAATGAAGTACCGTGGAAGCTGGTGTCTATGGGAGCTCAGTTACAGGTATTGCTCTAGATACCAGGTCAGTCAACTGCTGCTGCTGGGATGCTCACACCAGGCGTGGATCCTTTTCATCCTGAGACCTGATTATTGAACTCATTTTCTGATACTTTCTTCTGTGTATTAGTGCAGATGGGTGAACTCTTAAAATAAGAATCCCCTGAATTTTAGTGGCTTACCACAGTAAATATTTATATGCTGGTCTCAAAAACAGGCTATCGTGGGTGTTTTTGACAAGATGACTCTCCTGGGAGGTGTCTTCCATGCAAAAATTTGCAGTCTTAGGCTTCTTACATCTTATGACTCTCCTCTAAGTTTCCAGAGTATTCTTGATGGAGTAAGTGAATAGGTAAAGAAAAGATTTTTATGTTAAGATTTGAACGTGTCAGAAACACTTTCCTGACCATGCACTGGCAGGAACTCCGTCCTGTGGCCGTGCACAACTGCATGACATCTATCTGTGTGTCCAAGAGAGACAGGAACAGTTTGGTGAATAGCTAGCCAGTGTTTGCCATAGTCAACCCTGCTGGTCACCAGATGGCTCTTTTATTCTTAGTCTCACACTCACCATTCTAAAATCATGCAGATCACTGCATCCGGCTCACACTCCCAGGAAAGGCCAAAGGCTTGATGCCAAGCTTCTATCACACCCAAAATCTTTTGTTTAAGCTAATAAGAATAGATTTGTGACCCTTGCAGTCAAAAATCTTACCTAATAAACAACAACTGAAAACAGACTTTTAGGACAGTATTTCTTTTCATTTCTTTTAATACTACCTGGATCTCAGAATTACTTAGAGAGGTGTGTATGTATATATGGGCTCTACCTTCAAAAATTCTTATTTAATTCATCGGGCCTGGGGCCCTGACACTAATATTTTTAAAGCCCTCTTCAAGTGAGTGTAATGTGTTGATAATCAGTTGACTAACGAGCTTTCTCTATATCCAATGTATGTGTCCTAATCCTTTATTGCCAGGGTTCCATATCAGAATAAAGATTTTAAAACTGTATCTGGAATAACTTTATTCTGACTTGAATTAAAGACATCACAGAGCCTGGAGACAACAGTAGTTTGAGCTAGAAAGAAAAAAATCTGACTCAAAAATGCTATTCAGTGTTTTTCTAAAGAATGAAACCTGTGTCTTACAGGATATGTAACCTGAAGATGACATTGCGGTTTCCTCTTTTTAAAAAATTCTTCTTTTTGACTCCTTTTTTATTAACAGCTTCAGATGAAGGGAAATTTTAAATGAAAATTCACCAAACAGGTTGTTGGATATTTACGGTTCCTGGCTTTCACATCCCTTCCTCACGTGAGTCTTCATCTTGCTGGACTTGTTTCCTCCTTTGCCCTCCCCCCAGCCAGTCTGGGGAAGGTGAAATTGAAATCCTACCTGCAGTGAAGTGGGAGGAGCTTTTGGCAGAAAAGCCCTATAGGCTACTTGGGCTATGGGTCAACACTCTAAGTTTATTCCTAAATGTTATTGTAGGATATAAATAGAATTTATAGGCAGAGCTTTTAAATCACCTTAGGATTTAAGCAGATTTTCAGAGGTTGTTGAATCAAGACTGTCAAAAATGCAAATGCTGGAAGCAGACAGGCAGGAAAAATGCATCTCTTAAACAATGACTCGACTTGGAAGAGTCTGACGAGGGTAAAATTTCACTGTCACATCGAACTCAAAAAGGTAAGTTTTATGAAATACAAATAGAATAATTTTATTTAGAATGGACTTCCCAATTTATACCTGTGGGCATATAAGTGTACATAGTATAAATAAATACATAGAAATTCTATGTAGACATATGTAAAGGTATTAAATGCAACACAATAAAATATTTTATCAAAGCATTAGATTATATGACAATGGGGTAGTTTTATTATCATATAAAGGTGTGGCTGGTTTCAATGATTTTGAAGACATGATGTAAATGTACAGAAATTTATCGGATTACCTATCTCTAGACAGAAAGGCATCAGTGTGACAAAGACACGTTTATTATCGATCTGTCAACTCAGACTCGATCTATGGCTATTCAATACCTGTGCATTTAGAGCCAAGTATAACAGAAAAAGCAAAAAGCCATGTGGTTGTTCAATATTGATTAGCTGTGAATAAGGTCATTTGGAATGTTTGTCTCCAGGTGTTTTCTATTTATTTTTCTAAGTCACAAGCATATGGATAGATTAAAATTGAACCACTTTTGATACATCTATAGATTTGACATTTCTAAGAAATGGATTTAGAGCTTGTTTCAGACTAATTGGCCAAATATGATAAGACAATTTTCAAACTATGTTGTGTATTTTCATCTTATAATTATTTTAGTTCTAATTTTCTGCCTGTCATTCTCTTTCTAACAGCACATATTCTTTAAAAGCAAATTGATCACAATATTTTGGGGAAACAGCTCCGGGTGGCAAACAAAAATGAGAGAGAGTTCCAGTCTTCAAATTGACTCCAAAAAGATCAAATGCATTTAGATTAAAAAATTGCAGACAACAATGAAAACAAGACACTGGCTAGTAGAATATGACACCTTCCTAAATTCTTTGTTTTGCCTTTCCTAATTTTGTGTATGCAAATGCTTT
Source organism: Avahi laniger (assembly GCA_963575035.1). Classification (NCBI taxonomy): domain Eukaryota; kingdom Metazoa; phylum Chordata; class Mammalia; order Primates; family Indriidae; genus Avahi; species Avahi laniger. Next base: position 49,206 of record CAUYSK010111439.1, read on the forward strand.
GCATGTGTGTGTTTATGGAAAATAGTTACATGTGCGTTTGGGAAATTGCCTACCTCCACCACACGATGATGTTATTAACTTCCAATGTCTATATTATCTCCATTATCAAAAGGAATTAGAGGTAAATACAATCCTAATCCTAAGGATTTCTCAAGATGTGCTTGGATAATTAATTCTGGATGAATATTGTTGATTTAAAAAACTGTATTTTAGGCCGGGCTCATGCCTGTAATCCTAGCACTCTGGGAGGCCGAGGCGGGTGGATCGCTTATGGTCAGGAGTTCAAGACCAGCCTGAGCAAGAGCGAGACCTCATCTCTACCAAAAATAGAAAAAAATTAGCCAGACAACTAAAAATATATATATAAAAAATTAGCCAGGCATGGTGGCGCATGCCTGTAGTCCCAGCTACTCGGGAGGCTGAGGCAGGAGGATTGCTTGAGCCCAGGAGTTTGAGGTTGCTGTGAGCTATGATGACGCCATGGCACTCTAGCCTGGGCAACAGAGTGAGACTCTGTCTCAAAAAAAAAAAACAAAAAAAAACAAAACTATATTTTATTTGGAAATGATAACATGTTTTATGTACCGTAAGTAAAGATTAGTTTTTAATGCTGATTTCCAATGCTTTGTTGTTATGACATAAAAACATTAAAACAACAAGAATGTTTAATGTTAGGACAGCCAGTGATTTATAAACATGGTAATTAATCTAGGTTGCAGATTGTGGAAGACGATAACCTGCATGATATGAAAAGTAAATACAGGGCTTTTGTTCTTATCCAAGGAGCTACATGGAAAGGTTAAAAGGAGTACTTTCGTGTTTCGTGTCCCAGTTGAGGAAGTGTGTTTTTCACATGATATAAAGTCACACTTTGTTATAAAACAGATTAAAATTGAACCCACTAAACTCAATGTCTGTAACTCACACAGAACTCTAACAATTGAAAGTGTCATTTAATAATCCCTCTTCTCCTGGTGACATACCCAAATCCCTTCCTACTGGGCACAGAAAATTGAGAAGATATTTACAGGTGAAAGCTTTTTTAAAGATCTGTGAAGTACTATGATGTATATTTATCTAATGATTACATTAGAGAGAAGAAAAATATAAAGAACAGAGAATAATTAATATATTCTATCTCCTGAAAAGAAATAGTGTCTTTTAAAAGTATAGAATTTTTTTAAAAGGAATTGCTCATATTGGTGGCACTTTTAAGCCCTATTTGCTTAAAATTAACATATTCCTTCCTTAAACAAACATGTTCACTAAAAACTGAATCAGGACAATAAGTCACTCGTGTGAAAATAATGTAAATATATAGATTCTAAATTAAAAGTTTTGCTTCTACCAGTAGACCAGCTCATGCAGCAGTGCCTAGTAGTGTAGCATATATTACCAAAAGCATAAAGAAAATCTGTACTGGGGCTTCGTTTGGTTTTCTCCAGTTTCAGTTTATCTGGTTTTGTTGTTTGGATTGGTTTGGATTGGTTTGGCTTGGTTTGGCTTGGTTTGGTTTGATGCTGTTTCTGATCGTGCCTTGACTCTCTAAATGCCCTGACTGCTAGGAAAGTTGTTATTTGCCACACTCAGAGTTAAATCTTCTCAGTGCAGAATAGATAAGCACAAACCAGGTTCCTTTCGAACTTGAAAACCCCTTTTCTTCGAGCTTTCTTCCTATTTCCCCTTCACCCAAGGAAGACTGCAGATAATAATTCCCTCAACAGATACAAATAAAATGCCTTCCAAGTGCTGAAAAGGGAAAAGGAAGAAAAGGAGAGAGGGAGAGAGAGACAGAGAGAGAGAAAGAACAGAAGAAGGGAGGGAGGAAGGGAGAAAGGCCAGCATGTTCAGTATTCCTCTTCAGACTGTCCCCTGGCTTTCTATGCATTAGTGTCAGAGATTTTTTCAAACATGGATTCTAAATTTAGAAGCTATATTGAACTGAATTCAAGTAGGAAAGAACTAGACTAAAATCTGTTTAGAAAATTCTACATTTTTCCTTTAATTTTGCATTTATGTAAAGTCCACATACAGTGTTCCTAAAATCAACCGCCATCATTTATTGATCACAATGTACAAAATAGAGGCTTAGGAAGTGCTGTTTATTCTAAGCACTGAAACTAAGAAATTAACCTTCAGTCTTTCTGACTCTTCACTGTGTGTAGATGTGGAAACCTTTGTGCCTTTTACTGACTGCAGTGGGTAGTTTAGAGCCTTGAGTGCTTATACTCGTGTTGATGATGTCTAGGGCAGACATTCAACATTACTTGGCCCTCCCAGTTGTGACCCGAGGTCACTCTAACTGGCCTTCATTAGCTCTCCGAATGTCTCCTTAATGGTAGCCATCCCACTGGTATAAATTGGTTCTCTGTGCATGATCCACTCTAGATTGTAAGCTGCCCAAGGGTCCTGTGTACCGTATTCACTGCTGTAACTTCCACAGACCACTACAGTGCTGGCCATTTAGTTGGAGTTCTGTAACTTACTGTGATACCAATGTACTCAGGGAAATGACAGGATTATGTGCAGATGGTAACCCTCTAACAGAAGCTGCTTAAAATGCAGATATGGTGCCTCCGGGTTGGGTATTTGCCTCTCAATTTGAAGACACTGAGATGTGGTGAATTCAACTTGGTGACAATTTTGTGGTTACCTCATGCGCTAATGCTTGACCCAAATTCCATTGCTAAGCAAGGCCCTTTCTGTCCACAGTTAAAAGGTGCAGAACTGAGTTTCCTCTCTACTTCTATGTAGATGAAAGTATAACTTCTCTCAGGGAAACTGAATTCACTAAATTTCTGTTGTAAGAATAAAACTGAACACATTATTTAAAATAGAAGGGGATGAAAAATGGTTCCTTTCATCTTTTCTGTCTGGTAGTATATAAAATTTATTTTCTTCAAGATGCAAAAGATAATCATATCACTTATGTGTGCCAAATACACCCTCCATTTACAGCCGTTATCCCCCTTGGCCAACTATCCCAGGTCATTTAATTATTCTGTACAATAACTTGCCGTCTGAGAAATAAAATTGTTACAGCAGAGAAAACTGTTGAATCTTATAGTGTGCTTGGTCTAAGCAAAAACACAGCAAATTTATAATTAAAGTGAATTAAACAATTTTGCTAGAATGAATGAAGACAATTGATATCCACAGATATATATATTTAGACAAACATAAAAAGCAAATTGAGCATGTCATTATTTCAAATTGGAAATTAGAAAAATAATAGATTCATTATAAAGCTATCCAGGAACACAGAAAAATTGGTCATGGTAGAAATTTTAACTGTGAAAAGTGATGCAATTAAATATAATTGGACACTCACTCCGAACAGCAAGATGCTATTCAGGGTAATCAAGAGTAGATTCAGAATTGGAAAGAAAAAATTGAAGAAAGCATCATCAACAGTCATATTTTTTAAAATGTAGTCAGGCAGTGCACTTTATGACTTTCAAGTAAAATGACTTTAACCAGTTTCATTTGGCCCATAAATGAAATCTTTTTGTTCCCCAAATCTCCTTGGTGCCTCAGAACTTCCAGAAGTCATTTGTGCTCTTTAGAACAAAGGGCTGTTAAACTCGGGCTTGAAATGCTCACAATAGTATATGGAAATACCTCCGTTTTCCATTTATTCCTCAACTCTCTCTAATACATTCCTACTATGAGCCACTAGCAGCTACAGGGAATATAAAAGTGTATGACCCTTGTCCCAGATAAGATTGCTTAAAGTAACATGTTTGTGAGGTTCACCGAGAGTGCTAGATAATCCCAGAAAGAAAGCCACTAACTCCATGAAATTATTAGGGAATCTAGATTGACCCAAATCTTGTCAATTGAATAGAAATTTGCTATGTAGAAAAGGGGTAAAGGAAATTCATGTCGGAAAGATCAAGTGAGAGCAGAAAAATAGCAGAAAAACTCTTACCTCTTTTTGTTAAATCATCCACCAAGGAACATTACACTGCATGAGGGCATATTTCAGGAGAAATACTGCTTATTTAAATGCAAACGTGGCAGCTTTGACGCTTTTACACTATATCCTCCTAGATAAGGAGGGGAAATTCTCTCACGTTTTCTCTCAGAAACCCAGGCTATCCATGTATTCTCTCCATACCTATTAAAGAAGTTGTAACATGCTACCTAAATCCTCTACTATCCACATCATGTGAAAGAATTGAAGATAAAATAAATCCATTGTTTGAAAATTTTGCAAGAAGTTACTTACTGTTTTTCAAAGCCAACATAAACTTTGAGAATAAAGTATATTTGCTAAGAACTAAGACTCTGGAGCCAGACTGCCTAGATTTGAATCCCGGCTCTGACGTTTATTAGCTTTGGGAAGTTGAGCAAATTTCTTCAATCACCTGAGCTTCAGTGTACTACTCATCTGCAGGATGGGAATAATAATGCTACCACGTTTAAAGATTGCTGTGAAGAGTAATGTGATAATGCTTATTAGTAATTTGCATAGTTCCTGGCATTGAGCAAGCATCCAGTGGTTTAGTTACAATTGCAATTTATGTAATTAAGCATAATCAAGAGTCATACACATACACACATACACATGCACTCTCAGAGGAAGAGGAAAAAAAATCTTATTGTATCTTGAAAAAAATAACCAGAATTGGCTAAGATACAATCAGGTCTTAACCTTCTCAAACCAACCTTTTCGCTTTCTTATTACCATCCTTGATCAGATCTCATAAATTCTGATTGAAACAAACCCAATGGCCTAGGAAAGGACGATTCCCCGGTCTCGATGCCGCAGCATCCCCGGTCGTCACTGAGACCTCTTGTTCTGTGAACAACTCGGAGAAAAAATAAGCTGGGCCCGTGCAGTGCGATATACTGTCTGGGTGTCATGTTTCTTCTTTCAATGTATTTTCTTCTTTTTCCTTCTCTCAGATTACATCCTCCACTGCCACCCCTTTCTTTCTTTAATATTTGACTCTTTCTTTTCTATTGTATTTATTCCCATAATTTATGGGTCATCTGAATCCTTAGCTACAGCTGTAGCTCTCACCTCCCATCAGCCAAATGATAAGTGTCTTTGGTTCCTCCTATTCAAAACTATCTCTTTCTTCCACTTTCACTTCTACTCACCTAACCGAAGCCCCACTCTCTCCCGTGTGGCCTATTACAATAAAGCCTCCTGTATTCCTGACTCTGATCCCACCAATCCACCCAACAGCTGATGGCCAGAATGCTCCCTTTTCCAGTAACCTCTAATGATACCATCAGCTACAGGAGAAAGTTAAAATTGCTTAGTATGGCATTCATGATGGAAAATTCAATAAAAAAAAAAAAAATCCCACTAAAATGTTTTTTTCTAAATAGGCAATAGTTTAAAAGTATAAGCAGGAAGGAAAGAAAGGAGGGAAGGATGGAAGAAGGCAGGAAGAGAGGGAAGGAGGAAAGAACGGAACTCTTGCACTGCATACATCAAGGTCATGCTCGCGTTTGATGTGATGACGGTCAGGGCAGCAGCCTGCATTTCTCCTTCTGTCAAGAGTAGCAAAGCTATACGTCGTCATTGACTTTTGACCGTTGCAAGATCTAATTTCAGACATGCTATCTTAAAATACTGATTTCTCTTAAAAATTGTCATTATTTTCCAAATGTATAAAAACAATATCATTACACTGTCTCATGTACATATTGTTTCAAATCATAGCTCTGTTTCAGACAAATCCAATGCATTACAGCTTGCAATTTTTTTCTGTCCTATCTCAAATACTTTTTGCAGTTTCAGTGATTGCTGAAGAAAAATATAATTCTCCTCTAAGAATGTAATACACTTTTTTTAAAACAACTTATTGTCTATATTTTGGCAAGAAACTTTTCTTAAGAAGTCTTAAAACAGAACTTTTTAACCTGTGATCAGCCCCAAAGGCTCTGTAATACTGTCTGTGTGCTGATATTAATTTTCCAGATAATTTTAAGTTTCTCTGTCCTAGAAACTCACCGAGATTTGGGCACACTTAAAAACAAACAGGAGCCTCAACAGAAACAAAAGGTAAGTTCATTACGAGTTTATTATATGTTTGTTTTTTAATCACAATTTCAATTTTAAGTTAGACAAGCCCTATGTAAAACCTAGGCTCACCTGTCTCAATTGATTCTGTTCATTTTTTAAAGGTTATGTGTAAGTTTTTCCAATTCTAGTTTCTTTTTTCCAACAGGAAAACAAAAACACTTCTCATAATTTTCAACAGAGGGTCAGAAATCACTGCCATGCTTGTTCCTGCATTCAACTTCTATCTGAATAAGTTTTATCGAAAATCCGTTGCAATCATATATGTATGTATATGATGTAGCTTTTTTTTGAATGTATTCATGACCGTCCCCAAATATTCTGTGAATCATCAAAGCACCCATTCCCAGAGACCAGGACAAATTATATGGATCCCTTTATTTTCTTTAAAATGGCATGCACATGCTGGAAATAAAATAAAAACTGAAGCTTATCGCCTTTATATGAATATTTTCACAAAATTTTCTTAAGAATGAAAATATATTTTTCTCGCCTTATCATAAAACTACCTCAGATGTGCATGCTTTGTCCGCTAGTAATCAGTACCACTTGCCTTCAGTATTAAGATATATTTTCAGAAAAATTTCTTAATATTTCTTAAAGCTGGGCTTGTGTTTTAAAATGAAAATATTTAGTAACAAGCTTGCAAAATTATTGTGATAGCAAAAATAAGATAAATATATATATGATCAGTTATGAGATAACTGCCATTTCAGTTTTAGAGAACTTGGCAAAAGGGACACAGATTTGTCATTTATTAATTGATAAA
>CAUYSK010111440.1:0-37033 GCA_963575035.1 Avahi laniger
AGGTAGACTTGCAGATCTAGGTCTCAGTTGTGGAAACTGAGGTAGCCTTGTGACTTGGTTACGTCCAGATGCATGAAGCTCACAGGACTCCAAGACATATTATATTCAAATTGTCAAAATTCAAAGACAAAGAGAATTTTCAAAGCAGCAAGTGAAAAGAGCCTCATCACATACCAGTGAACCGCTCCATAAGACTGTCAGCTGGCTTCTGAATAGAAATCTTCCAAGCCAGGAAAGAGGGGGATAATGTATTCTAAATACTGAAAAAAAAACTAACCTGACAACCCAAAATGCTCTGCCTGGCAAAAATGTCCTTCAGAAATGATGGAGAGGAAAAGACATTACCAGACAAACAAAAGTTGAGGGAGTTCATCACAAGGTCTACCTTATAACAAATGTGAAATAGGGTTCTTTGAATTGAAAAGAAAAAGAACACTATGTGCAGCATGAAAATATGTGGGAGTATAAAGCTCATTGGTACAAATAAATTTATAGTGAAATTCAGAATACTCTGCTACTGTGATGTGATGGGTAAATCACTTTTAACACTAGGGTAAAAGTTAAAAGGTAAAAATATTAAAATGGTTATAACTACAATAATTTGTTAATTCATACACAATACAAAATGGTGTAAAGTGTGACATCAATAGCATAAAATCTGGTGGGAAGGAAAAGTAAAATAGTAGAGTTTTTTGTTTGCAACTGAAGTTATCAGTTTAAAACAACAACTTACAACTACAAAATATCTGATGTAAGCCCGAAGGTAACCACAAAGAAAAAAGCACTAGTAGATACACAAATGATAAAGAGAAAGGAATCAAAACATGCCACTACAAAAAAAATCAACAAATTACAAAAGAAGAAAGCAAAAAAGGAAGAAAGGAAGCAAGAAACTGTAAAACATTCAGAAAACAGTGGACAAAATGTCAATAGTAATCCTTACTTAACAGGCATTTTAAATGTATTTTTGAGTTTAATAATTCTGTTCTATATTTTCTAATCTGTAATTTAACTAAACATTGAATTCTTCAATATCAAGTTTTGCATTTTTAAATTCTAGAGTGGTCATCTGATTCTGTTTTACATATTCCAGTTCTTTAGGATATTCATCCTTTAATTTATTTTGTTCATTTATTTTTTCTATTTTCTTTAACATATTAATTATAGTTATTTTCTTTTAAATCCAAAATGTGGAAAATTGTGCCCATCCCTCTATTTTATGCTCCTTATGTTAGTTAAAAGCCATATAGTCTTTCATTCTTCCTCTCTAATAATTGTTGGCTATGTGATGGACTGTGTTGAGAAACTGTCATTTTTCAGAAAAAAAGATTTTCTTGTCTTTTTGGCAACTAGGAGAGAAATGGAAATTAATTTATTCCAAATAGAAATTAAATATGGTAGGGGCTTAGGTGTATTAAGACTCAGACTTCATTTTTTTTTTATTCCCTGTCTAGTATTAATAAATAATCCTTCAGGTCCTTTGATTGAACTTATGCTGGCTCTTCATTTTCTCAACCCTGAAACACTATGATACATCAAGTTCTTACCTTCATATGTTTCAGCTCTTATGAGATTAGAAATACATTAATGATTGAAAAGGTGATAAATTTCAAAGATGTTTTTGTTTGTGATGCTTTATAAAGCTAGAGGAAACTCTACTATGACTTTTACAAGCTGTTGTCCTGACACTAGACTCTGGTGAAGACCAGAATTTAGAAAATATCTAACAGGAAAACAAGCCATACATTTGAATCCTCTTAAGTTTCCAAATTTTCTCACCCACGCCTCATGAAGGGTAAAGTTGTGTTGGTTACTCCTTCACTCAACAAATTCTTTTTACCTGAGCAAGCCTGATTTTCAGTCCATGACAATAATTAGCAAATATGCAAATTAAACTGATGCAGATTGTCAACTTACTTCAGGAAGTCCCTCCTTTCTATAAAATTTGAATTCATCTACACTTTTTTTTTTTTTTTTTTGAGAAAGAGCCTCACTCTTTTGCCTGGGCTAGAGTGAGTGCCATGGCGTCAGCCTAGCTCACAGCAACCTCAAACTCCTGGGCTCAAGCAATCCTTTTGCCTCAGCCTCCCGAGTAGCTGGGACTACAGGCATGCACCACCATGCTTGGCTAATTTTTTCTATATATTTTTAGTTGTCCGATTAATTTCTTTCTATTTTTAGTAGAGATGGGGTCTCGCTCTTGTTCAGGCTGGTTTCGAACTCCTGAGCTCAAGCAATCCTCCCGCCTTGGCCTCCCAGAGTGCTAGGATTATAGGCGTGAGCCACCGCGCCTGGCCCTCATCTACATTTTTGATGCTTCAACAACACTTGGGTGTTTTTAAAGATATGTTTGACATTTTTTTTATCCAAGCTTTTCTAGTTGTTGTAATGTTAGCTTTGACCTACCATGACTTTTTAAACTTTTTCTCAAAAGCAAAATCTTTTTCTTGAGTTTTCATGTTAGGCAAAATCCTGGATTTTTTTTTTTTTTTACAATGAAAGTATTTGTATTAGAAAGCCTAATAGTTTGTATATAGTGTCATTTTGTATCTCATATTTTGTAAAATTCAATCTTTCAAAATGTTTCTGTCAAAGAGACATGTTATATAGAATGAACAAAGAAATAAAATATTTAAGTGATATTTTGAAAAGAATTATATACAATTAAGTCTAGATATTTACATATTTGTGAAACTTCATCATCGATCAAAATTTCTGGAGCCAGTGTTTGATTTTTAGAGCTGGACGTGAAAATTTGTTTTAATGCCATGTTAAAGTTGATCCTAATGCCAGTGATAAATGTTATCATTTTATTTGAGAAATCAATAAAGAATTAATTAATATATTCTATGAAGATATTTTAATAGGTAGAGTACAGTTTACTGAATCATTTAATTTATTTATAACTTTTTTTTATATTTACACTGTATTTTATATTAAAATGATGGAATTGAGGAAAAAGATCTGTTGGGGCTACTTTAACAAACTACCATAGACAGAGTGGCTAATAAATAACAGAAATTTATTTCTCAGAGTCCTGTAGGCTAGAAGTTCCTGGTCAGAGTGCCAGCATGGTTGAGCTCTGGTGAAGGCCTGTTTCCTGATCAAAGTTGGCTGTCTTCTTGCTGTGCCCTCACATGGTGGAAGGGGTGAAGGGGGTCTCCAGAATCTCTCTTACAAGGGCATGAATCCCATTTGTGAGGTCTCCATACTCATGATCTAATCACCTTCCAAAACCCTCATCTCCTAGTATTATAACATTGGAGGTTAGGATTTCAATATATGAATTTTAGGGGAACACAAGCATTCACTCCATAACAATTTGTAAATTAAATAGTGAAATAATAATTGTGGGTATAGTTGGGATACTGAAATGACCTATTGGAATATGAATTCTATTCTTTTGAGCTTGAAATTAATATAACAGTTAATAAAAAAGGGATAACTTTCGTATAGCCTTAAAATATGCTAAGAAGTATACTATATTTTTTATGTAAATGATGATATTTAATCCTTACAAAAATCAAATGTGATAGGAATAGTCATTGTGATGTTTTAAATATGAGGAAAATGAAATCTAACAAGGTTAAATAATTGTCTGAAGATTACACAGCTAAGGCAGGTAAGATGAGGTCTCTTTGGTAAATCTTATAAAAATTGTTTTTGAAATATGTATTTAATTTCCTTCTTTTCCCTTTTACTTTGGCATGGTTCTCTAAGAGATCATGTTATTCTGTTAATGGATGCTACATTTCACAGAGTAATTTTCAACAATATGGGTCGGTCTGATTTCCCTTTTCTCCTTACACGCATATGGAATAAAAAAAAGTGAAAAAAATGTTAACAATAGTTAATTGGTTAAGAATCTGAGAATACTTGGCTGGACTAGCAACCAGAGACCTTGTAATGTGATTTGTTTTGCAAGGATGATCAAAAAGCATCAGGTAATGTTAGAAGTCTAGCTTGGCAGTCAAAGCACAATTCTACCTTTAGATGGCCATATAAATAATATTTTATATTAATTTACAATTAAATCATACTTTATTTCTTTATACTCTTTCAAATCCACAAGGAAGATAAGTGTTATTATCTCTATTGATACAGTCAAAGTTGAAGTTTGAGAAAACTATAAGTTAACTACTTCGAGAGAAATTTTAGAGAAGTTTCTCTTGTATTAAGTCCAACCCTTACTACAAGTTGGTTATGAGACAAATCATTGAAAGGATCAAAGAAATCTTGACTAAAGAGAACAGAGAAAGCAGTATGTTGGCTGTGTCTACTTCATAGAGCTCTAGCTCCTAGCCCTTTTATCAATCTGGCAGAAGACAGAATTTCTCCCATGGATCTTATGTTTTAAATGGCAGGCCCAAACCTCGCTCAATGTGGTTAGTGTTTCTTGCTCTTGTGACGCAAAAGCTAGGGAGGCAGAGAGAAGAACAGAGGCCTTTTCCCACCCATGCTTTTTGTGATCAGCAAAATTAGTATGAGTTCCCAAACCCATCTGAAAATCAGGATCACCTCCTGAACCTAAGTACAAACAACTATACATGCACACATATATAAACAGACAAGAGAATTTAAAAATAAACAAATAAATAAACAAATGCCCAGCTGCCATCCTGAAGCATAGAGTTGGTGGGGGTTCAGACATGGAGGGATAGATTTGGGAAATCATTGTTTTAGAAGAAACTCTCCAGGTGATCCTTATATCCATACATGTTTGGGGACACCAGCTTATATTTCACATTGTAATAAATAACTAGCAATAACACCCTGAGTATGTAGGTCAGCTGATATCTGAATATTATGTTATTTTAGCTTTCATTTCAGAACTGGCTGTATTTTTAACTCTTTTCTCTATATACCTCTGTTCTTCTTTCTCTCTCTTTCTCTTAAAGTACTTCTCTTCCCAATGCCAATCTCTATCCCTTTTCAGTCTGCCACTCCCAGACTAGTCTCTTTCGTTGTGCTGACTCTTCCTACAGTTTTCCACTGGACCGAAAGATGGTCAGAAACTGTTTTTAAAATATTTCCGTCAGACACACAGATACAATAGCCAACCAAGCCTATTCATAAAACCGAGTGTTAGCCCCATTTTAATGAATTCGTAGTTTTTGTGGTATTGTGTACCTTTTCCTTTTCCCTTTCTTTGGATTTTTTTTGTTCAAATGTCCTTCCTGACTTTTGTTACATCAGTAGAATTTATTTGCAGGTCATTAACACAGTAAAATTTCAAGTTAGTTATTAATTTACAGAAAAAGAGAGAGAGAGATGGAAATGTATGTTGGGTAGGCAAAGCATCTCTCTCATTCTTTAAATTTTTAGTGAATGATATTATTGCAGGGGCAGCAGGAATACTTTTTCTTGGTGCTGCATATATATTATTTGATCTGGTAATACATGTAAAATATAATCTTACATAAACATACATACAAGCTAACAGCTGAAGGTAGCAAATGAATTATAGAATACAAAACTAATCCCTAGCAGCCTGGCCGTCCTGTGTGTACGAAATTGCAGACTATATGAACAGAACTTCTTTAAAAGAAGTTTTAAAGAAGTTTTCCTGAATAATATTTCTAACAGCATAAGGAACCAGGATCTTGAAGTAAACCTTTTCATTTTTGAAAGTACATTTACCACTTTAAGATTCTGTCTGGATTCCTCTGTGCATTTATACGCTGCCTCCTACTTCTTGCCCTGTGTACCTGAGTTCTGACAGAGTGGAACATGAGAAACCAACTTATCCTCCAAAGTTCATTTTTGATTGCTGATAGGGTACAGGTCATGGCCAGTGTAGACTGCTAAATCTTATTACTCTGTTACCTGTGTGCTGTGTACTGAAACTCAAGTGAAATGCAATGTTTTGGATCAATAAATGAATAAATGTTGATTAACCACTCATGATGAGCTAGGCAGAGTAGGATGGTAAAGTTATATCAGGCAAGGCCCAGTGCCCTCAGGGAACTTAAAATTTAATTAAATGGTAACAAGAAATGTGAAAATTTACATGCAAATAATATCATAAATAATGTTGAAAAATAAGATAAAGGCTAGGAGATGATGCAAAATATACAACAGACAAATAATTAGTATCCAGAATATATGACTATTGTCTAAATATCAATAAGCAAAAGAAAAACAACCCATGTCAAAATACACAAATGATATGAACAAATAAATCAGCCTGTAGGCAGTAGTTTTTGGACCTCTGAATTAGAACATTATTACAATAGTCCTGGTGATGACAGTTATAGTAATAATAGCAAAAGTCATGAGTTAAGATTGCGTATTTTATATACTTGGAAATTAGAGCCAAAGGATTTGCTGATACTTTGTTGTGGAATGGGAGAGACAGGTGTCAAAGGTGACTTTAAGATTTTAATATAAGCAACTGAAGGAGAAGACGGCCACTCATGGAGTTAACAAATACAAGGAAGCAGCTTTGTGCAGTGACAATATCGTACCCAATGAGGTTTATCCCAGGTACGATTATTGCTAATTAAAAACTTTTCCCAGTACCCCGCCATGACGACTTGAAATATAGTTGGCATTGACAATTTTTGACAGTCTCTATGGAGACTGAATTAAAAAAAAAAAAGGATACAAGTAAGGATCACATTTAAATAATAAAATTAGAAATTCAGATTGGGACATGTTAAGCTATTTAAAACCAAAGTGAGGTTGTCAAGGCAATAGTTGGGAAAACAAATTTGGGAGCTCATGATCTTGATCAGGGATGAAGGTATACTCTTGGGAGTCACCAGTATATAAATAGTATCAAAGTCGTGAGACTTTATGAGATGACAAAAAAATGAACATGGAATAGAGAAGAGGTCCAAGGATGACACATCCTTAAGGCACTCCAGGATAATGAGGATCCAGCAGATGAGGTGGGTAAAGAGAAGTCTGTAAGTAGGAGTAGAACCAAGAGAGGGTATATTCCGGAAGCTAAGTGAACAAATTGTTTCATGAAGTAGGTAATGAACAAAGTGTCAATGTTTTAGATAAATAAAGATGAGGGCTTCTAACGAACAACTGCAAATTGAGCAAGAAGGAAAAACTATCTGGAAGTAACAATGAGAATATCTATTGCACTTCCAAGGTTGGTAACTTGAAAGGTATGGAAGAATAAATAGCACGTGAGAGAATTACAAGGAAACCAGTGTGCTTAGAAAATTGTCAGGTTTCAATTAAAACAGGAAGGTGAAGGGAATGCTCAGAGAAGATGCTAAGAATGAGGGAGATTGGTACTCCTACATTTCAGACAGAACAATGGAAGGGTTTTGGGAGTTCAAAAGAGTAGAAGATGGGCTCACAATATGGATGTATGAAACCTTGCAAGGGTGGGATTCTAGATGATGAGAGATGACAAGAGGTCTTGGCTTTCTTTTGGAAACTTAAGTAAATAAAAATAAAGGGTGCAATAGAGTTAGTGCTGATAGACTGCAAGGCAGCTCATGATAACGAGGCTGTAACCATGAGAGAAGATTGGAGAATGGAAGCCTTGCCTGAGATGCAGAGCTTTGGCATCTCCTATTGCTTCCATGGCTGGAGATGCAACAAGCAGGAGAGGAGACATCTTACCAGAAAGCAAGTGGGATTTTAGATTTTGTAACAAGAACTGACAAAAAAAAAAGGTGGTGGGAGAATTTTTATTTTTAAAGACAAGTTTTCCCAGTACAATATGTAATAATAACCTGAAAAGAATGGTTTTCTTTGGAAGAAAGTAGAAGTGTTTCAACTTTGTTTGAAAACTTGTAATAAAATGCACATGATAAAAATTTAGGGTAACCATTTATATAGATGGAAATGCAATTTATAACTTCTAATATAATTTGCATTTAAGAAAAAAAGAAAAGAGATGGAGGAGAAAATATAATTTATCAAAGCAACAAGAGACAGGAAACCAAAAAAGAAAAAGAGATTAATGGTAAACACAAGACCAAAATAAGGTGGTGGAGTTTGATATATCAGCAATCATACCAATTACAAATAAATTAAACTAACCTATTAAAATATGAAGTACATAAGATTTATTTTAAATTTAAAATTAAATTCTATCATATGTGCTTATAAGAAACACAGTTAAAGTATTAGCACATAAAAGATAGAACTTATGCAATAGGATATAAACACATAGAAAATACTAAACAAAATAAAGTTGATATCACAATATTAATGCCAAAGTAGAATTTGAGCAAAGAACCCCCACTATTATAGACACAAAACAACATAAAGGTAAAAGAAAATTTAGGAGAAAAATATTTCAATAGTGAAGATGTAGGCAGTTATGTATCTTTGAAATATATGAAACAATAAAAAAAGACAGAATTATAAGAACATTTCACATGGCGAAACATGTAAACATAAGTTTACCAGAAATTTCAGATGAAACAGATAAAAACTGCTTTGAGTATAGAATATCTGAACAATAATTTGATTAAATATGTTTAAGTACTTCCCTGCAAACAATGAAAAGAAAATGTTCATTTTTTGAAGTATTCAGGGAACATTAACAAAAGTTGGGTATCATAAAAGCCAGAAAGAATATCTTACTAGTTTTCAGAGAGTTTTTATTGTTCAAGTCATTTCCCATGAACAAAATTCAAGAAAATTAAATATCACAAAGAAAATATAGTTTAAAGCAAAACATATCTAGACATTAAAATTTCACTCCAAAATAGCTCATGGATAAAAGTAGAACTTTTGTGATTGATGTATTTTACATTGGGGGGGGAGATGTTTTATTATGTATTTAATTTTCTAAATGATTTGTGTTTTCAGTAGGTTTTCTATTCTTACATTCTTATGTAATATATGCATAAATTAGCCATATTATTCAAATTTCCAATTGCATTGGCATAAATTATGCATTCTATAGTCTTATAATTTAAAATCTTGAATAGATCTGATATTATTTTTTCTATCTTTTAAAGTCTATTGTAATTCATTTTTTCTTCTCTGTTTCTCTCTCTTATAGTCTCTATGGAGATTTTATTTTATTTTAAAAATTTGTTTTTGTTGAACCACTATTTTTATTTCATTTATTAACTTCTGCGCTTATCATATTAATTATTTATTCTAGTATGATGAATTCTTTTTCCTAATTTTAAGTTGAATATTTAACTGATTTTATCTTTTTGTTAAATTCTTAAGGCTATAGATTTAATTCTAAACACCATTTTAGTTCTACTCATAAGTATAGATTATTGTCATTTAGTTGCAAAGTATAGATTTCATAATGCTCAGCATCTATTGTCTTGGGATTTTTTTTTTTTTGACAATTTCAATTTTTGAAAAAAGCCATTCTCACTGGGATTAGGTGATATATCATTGCGGTTTTGATTTGCATTTCTTTGATGATTAGTGATGCTGAACATTTCTTTATATGCTTATCAGCCTATAGTGTATCTTCTTTTAAAAAGCTTCTGTTCCTGTCTTTTGCCTACTTTTTAATGGGATTGATTGCTTTTTTCTTGCTGATTTGCTTGAGTTCTTTGTAGATTCTGGTTATTAGTCCTTTATTGGATGGATAGCTTGAGAATATTTTCTCCAATTCTGTAGGTTGTCTATTTGCCCTATTAATTGTTTCCTTGGCTGTGCAGAAGCTGTTTAATTTAATCAAGTCCCATTCATTTATTTTTATTGTTGCTGTGATTGCCCTGGTGGTCTTCTTCATAAATTTTTTGCCTAGGCCGGCATCTAGAAAAGTTTTTCCAACATTTTCTTCTAGAATTCTTATGGTTTCATGTCTTAGATATGTCTGTTATCTATCTACAGATTTCATAAGGTAAGAGCTTATTTTTCGAATGAATGGTAGATAGCAAATTCTACTTTAACTCATAGAAGATAAAGATCCTCATAGGTGTGCTGTTCTGAGACTGTTTCGATGATGAAAATGCGCTGTGGTTGGAACAATGAATGGACATTTTCAGAAGGAGGAGGTTGTCCCAGATATACTGAATGGAACAGTCTACTAAAGAGAAAAAGCTAGGTTTATATGCTGTGCACAGAAAGTGGACTAATGAGAGAAAACAATGAGCATAACCAGATCAAGTGGAAGAGTGGATCGGACCAGCAGTACAAAAGAATAAACTATAGACACTCAGAAAGGTGCACAATCTGCTTTGGCAAGCAAAGAACAGATGGGCAGTGAAGGAGTGAGGGATGGTAGGACAGTGTTCTCAGAGAAATTAGTGTTCTTGATAGGGAAGGTAAGGACTCAAATGCAAGATTAAAAAAAAAATTACCTGTTGGGTATAATGTACACTATTCTGGAAATGGGCACACCAAAAGCCCTGATTTCAGCACTGTATAATACATTCATGTAACAAAAAACACTTGTACCCTCTAAATCCATTGAAAGAAAGAAAGACAGAAAGAGAGAGAGAAAGAAAGAAACAAAGATCTCAAAAAAAAGAAAAAAAGAAGAACATGTAAGACCTGATTACTGACATGAGAGCACCAGTTTAGTTCAAAGAGAATGAGAGGAGAGGCTGTTTAATATTGTATTTTTGAATTCAGGGACTGCCACTTACTTGCTAGGCAGATACTTTTGTTGGTCTAACCAACACCCAACCACAAACCCTTTCTTCCTTGCCGTTCTTAGTCTCTCTTGCAGTTGAGTGTATACATGTGACACTTCTGCCACAGAAGACCTATTTATTAGGAGCATCTGTGGAAATTTTCACTTGTCTGATAAGATAGACTTTTAAAATTTTTTGGTTGCCCCTTTTTCCCCTCTTCCTGCCTCAAATGCAAACAAAATTCATGTCACTGTAGAAGAATTCTTGTAACGATTAAAAAAAAAAGAAAAGATCAAAAGTGTCATAGAGACTCTGGTGCTGATGTCATTGTACAACGTAGGCCAGAGATATTTACTTCTTATGACAGAAAAATGAGCCCCAATTTATTTATTAATAATATATTGTGATCAAGTGTTTGATACTTGCAGCTAAAAGCATTCCTAACTAAAAGGCATGTAATCTAACCTTGGGAAAGTTATTTTAATGCTCTGAATCTCAATATCTTCATTTCTTTAAGTTGTATGTATTGAAAGAGATAATACATTTTTGTGTGTGTTTTGTATTGAGCTCAGTGCTTAATATAAAATGTGCTTAACAAGCAGTAATATTTATTGTAGTCATTGTGAAAAATAAAGCTGTTGAAAAGGAACCATTGACGACAAGGCAGAAATGAGGCTGAGTGAAGAAGATACTCCCTATATTTCTCATACTTAGAAACAGAAATGGTTCAAAAATCAGCAGCTGGATCAAGATTAGAGGTATGATGAATGTAGAGACAGGCCAGTGAATAATTATTCATATAAATATAAATATATATTTTGACATGTAGTCAACACTCCCATACCAATGGTGCACATGTGCCATGATATATACTGCATAGCATGGATTAATCTTATTTGGTCTGGATTGACCCCATACTTATATTCAGAACTATCAACATTTGGCCACTGTTATACAATCTATTAATTAAGAAAAATGATGTTTTATAACCACAGGTTTCTTAGTTGTTCAATGAGTTGCATTAGCCTATCAGCATTACTTAGTCATAATAATTGGATTTATGATTTGTACCTGGTATGCTAGAGCCTGGACTGGGAATCGGGCAGCAGGGGAAGGCGTGTTGGGTGCAGGGGAGGCAGGGAGATGTGGTTCCAATGGTCAAGGAAGGTCACATAGTTAGAATGTGCCTACATAACCAGACCAATTCACTGTAAGTGACCCCTGAAACAAGCAGATGTTGGGCTTTCTGGTACTGAGGTAGCTACGAGGGGACATTTTGAGACCAGGACATAATAATGTGTTCTGTGCAACTTGATCAGCGGAGGGAGAACAAAGAAACCTACACTTTGCATGACTTTGAGTTATGCAGACTGCTTCAAAAGTGAAGACACCTTAAAAAATATCATTTAGATTTGTCTGGTTTTGAATTATTGTGAACGAAATCATAAAGTATGATTTTATTTTCTGACTTGCTGCTTTTTCTACTTAATATTTAATATATCTGAGATTATCCATGTTGTTTGCAGGTATCATTTATCCTTTTCAACGTTTTACAGTCTACCTGTTACAATTTATGCATTCTCCTCTTGATTGACATTGGGTTTATTTTTAATATTTTGCTATTATAAATAGTGTCATAATTAATATTCTTGTACATGACTCATAGTTAGAAAAATGTGATAGTTTCTCTAAGTACATGAATAGAAGGGAGATTTATGAATTATAGTTTGCACATGTTCAACTTTATGAGTTTGTGCCATAACCTAAATTTGGTGTACCAATTTAAAATCTCATCATAAAATATGATTTTCCAAAAGTGAGGTATTTTCTAGCAGTTAAAATTAATATTTATAAGATTCTCAAGGAAATAGTTAAGTGATATATTTGCAGTATAGTTAATCTTGAATGAAACTGAGAATTTCTAGAAAATGATGTATTTGAGTACTTCTAAATTTTTATTTAAAGTCATATATTTGTATGCCATAGGAATTAGTGAATTTTCAAGTTAATTTAGAATATTTTATATTAAATATAGAACTTTGATATTTTAACACTGCTTTTTAAAAATCAGAAAATCATATATATTTGTTTAATCAGGCATGATGGACATTGGAGACTGAAGGAGACAAGTCAAAATGTCTACTTTATGTCATAATAACCCTAATAAGCATGGTTATTATATAACAAAGCTTTATGTTATAATAACCATAATAAGTATGCTATTTGAGGGTGGCTGGATGTTCTAGATAAAAGAAGTTGTTTTCTATGCAACATCTTATGACTCAAATATATATTATTGTTCTTTATTAAGATGGGTACCCCAGAACCCATATTAATGTCATGTCTGAACAGCTGGGGCTTAATAATAAATATAAGATATAGCATCAGGAAAATGAAAGGTTTAAGTTTGTCTGTTCCTAAATTTAATACTGGGAAAATCATGTGACATCTCTGACCACCAGTTCCTCTAGTGCATTGCTAATCTTTTGATTGTATTACTCTAGTGCCTGAGGGAAATAATATGTAAGAAGGTTCTTCAAAATCTCCAAAGATGATTCCTAAAAGTTAGAGATACCCAATTCATTTGTTTCATTCTTAGGCCAATATTCATTGGTGCAAACAATATAGGATGATTAGGGATGATTTAGTTAGACAAAAAATATATTTTAAAAAAAATCAGAAAACCCAGATTGTCACAGGAAGGGACAAAAAGCCAGGAGGAAAGCCCAAAATCATGTAGCAGAGCAGGTCCAGTGATAGTCTCACTTCCATTTTGTATACTAGATGCCCTTATGGCATCTGGTATACTGGATGACACCATTGGTACAAGACAGTGGATGCTGCTGCCAACAACGCCAACTTCTGCCCTTGGAAAAATATACATAGTTGTTGTCACTTCTTTAGGGGCCCAAAATTCTTTGTAGCACTAGCTTCTAAATTAATATCTAGGATAACTTTAGTGATTGTCAAATTATAGATCAAGTGCCTGTCTCATAGCCACAGGGAGGATAAAAACTAAGTATAATATCTGGAATAGCAGCTGCTGTTAGTGGGAGTCAGATCAGAGGCTAGGTGGCCGAAATAATAAGTAATACCCATGTATTTTTCTTTAATCCCTCCAAAAATGCTGTCAAAGGTACAGAAAGGTTAAATGACCTCCCTAAAAGTCACAGAACTATTATGGGGTAGACACAAGGATTGAAACCTGCTTGTGATTTGACTTCAGAGAGTATCTTCGAATCAAAAATTTGCTAAATTGTTTCAATATGAAGTAAGCCTGATGTGCCTAAGTTTTATTTTTTTCCCTTAATACCTGAGGACCAAAGAATAAATTGGATCTCTGATCTTTACTGACACCCTGGAATAGTTAATGATAAAGCTGTTAACTTAAAGTAAATACGGTATTTTTTTTAGTTCAGTATGGGTAAAAGTTCTCTATGTTTTAAACTGTGCACTGTGTTATAAATACTACATTCTACCGTAAATCAAAAAAAATGAAAACCATATTGTGAAACTACTGTGCTGCGGGGGAGCCAACACAGATTTGTCCGTTTAGGCAGCACTCAAATCTGTCTACATTTCATTGACCTCTTTCCAAATATAAAGTGCTGCATAAATTCTTAATGGTAACAAGTGACCTGAGTTCCTGTTATCTAATGGCTTTCAGCTTTAAATGTTGATGGTGTAAGTTCAATTCATGAAAGACTAGTGCCTACACCATGGAAACCTCTATCATCATCAGCGCTAATTTGCAGTCTAAACAGAAAGGCCAAAGTTTGACTAAAGAGGCTAAATTTCCATCTTCTTTATGTGACTGTTGCTGCTAGCTTGGTATTACAGGCAGATTTCTAATATAGTCACTTTGCACAAATTCATATTTAAGCATGAGGTAATGCAGGACAGATCCAATTTGCATGGCGAGCACAGCGTTCCAGGGTGGAATGAGTTCATGGGGAAGAGTCAGAAGACCTAGGTTTGAGCAGGATTTGTTTTTTTAGTTTTGTAACCTTAGGTAAGTCACCGAAACTTTGGAATTTTTGGTTGCTACATTTATAAAATGATAATAATAAAACCTATTGCACAAATTTGTAATGTCTCAAAGAAAATGAACAAGAAACAAGGTGGAAAACTGCTATTCAGATGTAGGTTATTCTTTCCTTTTTTAAAGTTTTATTGTTAAATGATTTGCCACAAATTTGGTAGCCATTACTTACAGTGTTTACAAAAATTTTAGGAAGTTATTTAAACCGGTATTGACTCAATAATAATAATAATACTTTTTATTTAGGGAAAATGCTGTGAATCTTCTTGGCTCTTATTTGGTGGGGATTTATTGTTAACAAACAGTGAAAGTTGGGCTGCTACTGCTGGAGAGAAGGTGCCGTTTTTAATATTAAGTAGAGTTTCCAAACTGGTTTATGATTTCCTAAACTTGCCTAAAACACAGCTCTTAAATTTATCAGCATATAGTATCAATTTGGCCTAAAATTATACCTGAAATTCATTATTTTTATCCTTTTGCTCCTTCTCACTCTCTATACATTTTCTACTCATTGGCTTTTGAAATCTTTTTTAAAAAAACCATAAAATCATATTTCTTCTCTATGTAAAAGTATTTAGTGGGTTTTTTAAATTGAATTTATATGAAATCCGAACTCTAAACATTCATAATCTGGTATCTCCCTCCTTCCATGTTTATAAATCATATCATTTTTTTTCTTTTTGATTTCAACCAAAAGGTTTTCTTTATATAGTCAATTTGGTCAAGTCTTTGCTACCTTCAACACTTTTGCTGATATTTGCTTCACTGGAATAGTCTTTGTGATTCTTTCCACAGGATAAGTACCTCAAACTTCAAGTCTCAAGTTAAATGTCAGCTCTTCAGAGAGTCCTTTCCTGATCACGCTGTATGACCCCTTCCCTGTTTTATTTTAAATTATTTGTTTTGGAACTTGTTTTTGGTCTGGCTTTCCCACTAGAATGAGAGCTGTGTGAGGGTAGGGGCCATGTCTTATCAGATCACCAATGCATCTCATGCTGTCAGCAAAAGGCCTGCCACATATTTGCTGCTTAATATATATTTACAAATGAATAAACAAAAGGTTTGCTGACCAGCCAGCTGTCTGAGTGGATGGATATATTAAAATCTTGCCACTCTCTCCCAAACAACAACAACAAAACTACTTGTCATTTACGGTATCAATATTGTTCCTGGGAGTTGCATATAAACTGGAATTTTATTTTAAAACATGATTTCCTATTGCAATTGCATAAATATTTATCATTTATTTTAACTGATTTTGGTAAGCATCTGTTTTTAACAATTTAAAAGTATCTATTTCCAGATTCTTGATAAAACAATTAATAGCATCAGGGAATCATAACGTTAGAAGGACATTGATCTCCTCTAGTATACCCACTCTTCCCAATGTCCTCCCTATGATACGTAAAACATTCAGTTTTTTTCTGCACAATTCCATTGACAAGGAATTCAGTATTTCCTAAGTGCTTGCCTTCCAAAAGATGACAAAAGATGGCAGATGAAAGAATAAGTAACCTGATAACATCCTTTGAACCACTGGATTTGAAAGCTCTTTAATTTACTAGATAAAGAGGCCAATATATTTGTTTTCATATGTCCCGTAGTATATGTTTGCTTTTTGTCAATTGCACTGAAACAGCCTTGACCGTTGCACATATTATATTTATTGCATATTTCAACTCTTCAGATAACATGGAATAATAAAAGATTAGAAAAAAATAAAAAACTAAAAAAAAAACTTTCCACCTCATTTTGATCTCATTTATGTGACCAAAATATATTTAACCCAGTCATTCTTCCAGAAAAAATTATTTATTTATTGTTCAAATTATATGACCAAATATCATTAGATGTTCTTGTATACTCTGAGATTTAAATTAAGTTGGTGGAGTTTTCTCTCTTATATTTTATGAAAATGTCATGTCTTCTCCAAGATTTTGACAATTCTTTATAATTTATGTCCTCAAAATTTCTATTCTTTCTGTTAATTTTTAATCTCCTTATCACAAGTTACGTGAATATTTTGTTTGTTTTATGTCTACTATGACTTGTAACTTAGGCTTTTTGATTTGAGTTTCACTCAAACCTCCCACATGAGACACGTATGCATTTCAAGTCTTTAATTGTGTGGGGTGACAGAGAGTGTCTTGCATTGCAACCAAAACATTATCACTGGTCACCTTTATAATTGATACTCCAACAATTGAAATAACCTTTTTTCTCATATGCTGCATTTTTTTTTTTTTGGAGACGGAGTTTCACTGTGTTGCCCGGGCTAGAGTGCCGTGGCGTCATCCTAGCTCACAGCAACCTCAAACTCCTGGGCTCAAGTGATCCTCCTGCCTCAGCCTCCCAAGTAGTTGGGGCTACAAGCATGCGCCACCATGCCCAGCTAATTTTTTCTATATATTTTTAGTTGTCTGATGAATTTCTTTCTATTTTTAATAGAGATGGGGTCTCACTCTTGCTCAGGCTGGTCTCAAACTCCTGAGCTCAAACAATCCGCCCACCTCGGCCTCCCAGAGTGCCAGGATTACGGGCGTGAGCCACCGCGCCCGACCACATATACTGCATTTTTAAAGATGCTCAAATAATAAATATGTAACTCTTCTTTCCTTCTACACATACTCCACTCTCATTTCTAATATCAAAGTAAGTATTTTAAGTAAAATAGTTCAGGAGAAAAAGGTAACCTCTGCTAACCAATAAAAAGAATAGATATAAAACCAATGCAAGTTCCCCATGAGTGGCCACACACATGAAGTTACTCCTGAGCCAGCCAAATCGCACCTTGGTGGTAAGAGGAGCACATATCTAGTTAATATTTGAGCCATACACCGATTCTTTCATAAGCAAGGGCAGTAACTTAAAAGTACATTGATTAAGATGTAAAGGGGAAACGTGTTTGGGGAGAGAGAAAGTTCACCTGTGTGACTAAATAAAAATCTTGTTCGATCTTCCTGGATTATTTATTGAAAAACTAGACTGCTTTCCAATAAAAATTTGGCCAGAATAAGTAACAAGGGAAATTAAGCAAATTTCTCAATGGGCTGATTGGCTGTGTTGCCATTTCAGAATCAAAATTGAATTCTTTTTTGATACATATAGACATAACATTGTTTCAGCAATGTTTTCAGTTAATCTTTGTAAATGTACACCAGCATCATTGTTCATGGGTCAGATGATAGTATTGTCAGAGATTTGTAGCAACTTTGTGCTGCCATAGCTACTTCTATGAGACACATTCCTTTCACCCAGAGCGGTGCATAATGCCAACATGTTTCCTTTTTTAATCTTGAAGGAACAGTAAGATGTTATCCGGAAGATGCTCTTAATTCATAGAACATGAATCTGTGCTGACTGGGACCTCCCTGGGATTTACTCCCAAAGAACATTAGTTCTTTTAAACTGTTGTCTCAGAGCTGAGTTGGTTTTTTTTTTTTTTTTAAGGAATTCTTTTTTTTTTTTAAATTTTACAGACTAGCTTTAAAATCCCCTATAAATAGCCACTGAACTATACACTTTGCAGATCAGTGACTGGAAAATGATTTAATAACGTGTCTTTAGAAATGTCCTTTATTTGACCAATGAAAAAAATGAAGGAATTGCTTCAGCCTTGAGCAGCATTCCATGGTAATAATCATGTAAGAAGAAATTTCCTTCGAGTTTCAAACCAAACAAGTGGAAGCTGTCAGGACACACTAGCAAAGAATCTGAGAAGCTAATTCTAGCTCAATCTTTTCTATTAATGCCCCTTTGCCCACACAATCTTATTTCTGCCTGATCCACTGTTGTGTAAGATACTGAACACAACAGTTCAGTGGATCAATGAAGTCATTTACAGATCCACCTCCTGGGTAAGATAAATGATGGATTAATCTAAGTTCCCTGGGGCCTTTATTTTTGGAACATATCCTGCTGGTAACTGAAATTTCTTAGTGGAGTTTTCCCAAATTGTTGCCTTCTCTTTTTCTCTTTCCTAAATTTATTTTTTTTTTAAATTTTTGTTGCTGTTAACATTCTATTACTGCTTCCAAGGTAGTCCAGTTCTTAAGAGCTATGAGCATTGGTTTCTATACTTAGCCATGGGTCTTTCCTACCATAAAGGTAAAAGGTGCAGAACTTTATTACACGGGTGCCAAATACTAAAATCATTTCACAGCAAGAAATTTATCTTTTCAAAACTATGGGGTGCACAGCTCAATTCTGGCACTTACTGTCTGTTTATGTGGATGCTGAAGACCAAGAGAGAAATAAACAGAGGGCAGACAAATTTGAAAGAAAGTTAATGCTATTTTTTCCACAAAATCGAAGAGTAGAATAGTCATGATGAAGTTACAATTAAAATAATGAAGTACGACTGCCAAGTGAGTGTGTCCACTTCTTTTCAATCAGGATGTAATCTGTGCATCACCATTTTGATGGTGATGGCTGTGGCATTGGATTAAGTGTTTTACATTATGATCTTATACAATTCTGAAGATAATACAAGAAAATACACAGAAGTAATTTCCCCATTTTACAGATGAGGAACTATGTCTAAGAAGAGGAACTTCTCCAAGATCACACGGCCAATAAAGAATTGAATTGATTATGGGAAATAACAACATATAGACCTATGGAAATTACACTCGAAACACATGCACAAACTGTACTTAATCTATAGTCTTACAAACGGTCATTTATTTCATGTTTTATGAATAGAAGAATATAGAAAATTGTTTATCCTCTGAGATGACTGAGTATCTTATTTGTTCCGTAAAGTGGACACTTCCCTTTCAAATGAAAATATCCCTTTTCTTTGGATTCTCTTTGAGTATTTCAGATGATCAAAACAGAATATTATTATTTGTTGAGTATTCAGGTCTCAAATGCACCTTTGAAGATACATTATTTGATGTCTGCTTCAGTTACTATGAACTGAGTCTGACAGAGTGATGATATCATATTCTATGTGGTGAGCAAGGGAGAGGTTTCTGGAGGTCATGTATCAACTAAAAGGGACAACCAAGACTCAATCTTGACAATCTGGGATGAATTGTGATAGCACTGGACATCTTTCAAAATGTTAAACATCTACACATTTATTATTCAGAATTCAGTCACCTTAGAGATCAATCTTCATCGTTATCATTAAATAAATTAAATAACTATTTATAATTGCATATTTATTGAAATCTCAAGAAAAGACAAAAAATTGCCATGGTTTATTGTTTTTGTATTTGTATGTGCAGCTCTCCTCAGTGATGAAATGATATACTTAATAAGCTGTTTGAATTGTAGACAAAACCAGAATTTTTGGTGAGCTATCACAAATATACTAGGGAGAATGTTTGATTTTTTAAAATTATGTGATTGACCAGAAAAGAATATCATTGGAAATAAGTTTACATTTGAATATGTTTAGCATTTTATGCATTTTGACATTTAAAAAATCAATAAAGTATTTATGATTCACTTTATAAGTGCTTACCACATATTTTCGATGCTTGCAAAATATCGTTAAAAACTTAGACCAAAATTTACTAGGATTATTATAGTCATAATCAATATTGAATAATATAAACTGACTAGATTCAAAACATGACATTATGACTAGAAAAACATATAGTAGTAATAAAATTCATAAAATTATACTACAAAAAGCTAGATAAATTGCAATAAAAATTACTTTTCCACTGTATATTGATCATAACAATATGCTGGGTGATATAGATAATCAAAATTCCTTACAGATCTCTGAAGAAAAAAAGGAACTTCCATGAAAATGTGTCTACCTTCCATAAAAATTTGCCCACCTTTCATATCCTACATAAAATTATAGTTTTGGGGAAACAAAGATAAGTTTAATATTTAAAAAGAACTGAATTATGTCAAAAGAAGTCATCAACTTCTTACATATAAAGAATAATCTCATATCCATAGCCTTTGAATTCTGAGATCATATTATCTTCATGCTTAATTTATTAATTAAATTAAGTGAAGTATAAATTTAGACTAAATTCACCCAGACATACTGCCCTGTCTATTCTGAGGGGATAAAAACAAATATCTGCCTTGGATATCTGGTTAACTGAGAAAAAGTTGCATCTGCTGCCAAAATTTATTCACATGCTTTCCAAATTTTCCATTTCCTTTTGATTGGTAGGCTGATTTCAGGCTATGGTACTGGGTCTCCTCCAGTCCAATACATAACTTGTTCAGGTACTATTTTGTTAAAGGTGCTTCTCAAGTAGTAAATGTATCCTTAGGAAATTAGCACTATCTTGTTTAGATATACCTTACTAATATTAGAGGTATTTATTTTTTATTTGAAATTTTCAAAAGAAAACAAAAAATTATTTGAAAATGATTCAATCCACTTTCAAATCTACAGCATTTTATATTGCTGTAGATTATGTTATAACACCCATATGGAACATGGAAAGTGTAAGAACACCAGTTTCATTTTATCTGCATTGCCTCTCCCCCAAACTGGCAAAGTGCAGTGCCGAGAGAGATTCCCTTGGCCCACAATTTTTCTCATGGAGAGAAAAGAGAGCAAAGTGTGTGTCCACCTTCCCCAGTATTTAGGAGCGGAGTCCAAGAGATCTTCTTCTGTTGTACCTCATCCAAAACACAGGAAATTGGCATGGGTAGATCACCTGAGGATATCTAACAACAAATAAAAGGGGAGGTGGCTCTCAAAAACCAATCCGTGCATCTCTCAGCCAGCCCATGGCTCCTGGTAGCAGACACATTTGCGTAACACAGCAAAAGGCTTGACCATGGACCCCACCAGCCTGGTATCTCATGGACCCAGCCAAATGATATGCTCATAATCTTTGGCCAGGCTGCTATTGAAAGGTTTTTCCTGCCAAAGCCAATGTGTAAAAACTAGAAGAGATGATTGCTCTTTCAAACGAAGACACCATCATGAAGAATCAAAAACATGACACCACCAAGGGACAAAGTAAAGCTCTAGTAAGTGGCCCTTAAAGAAAGGGAAATCTACAAACTACTTGACAAAGAATTCAAAATAATTTTTCTAAGCTCAGTGAGCTACAAAAGAACACAGATCAAAACCTAAACAAAATTAGGGTAGCAATGTATGTACAAAATGAGAAGCTCAACAAAGAGATAGAAACTAGAGACTGTAATGATAAGAAATTACTTAATCGGTATAATACAATGTATGTTACTCCAGTGATGGATACAGTAAAAGCCCTGACTTCATCACTATACAATATATCTTGTACCCCATAAATTTATACAAATAGAAAAAAATGTTCCAAACAAATATTCTGGAGCTGCAGATTATAATGATTGAACTAAAAAAATCAATAAGAGGTGTTGACAGCAGACCTTATCAAACTAAAAGAATCAGTGAATTTGAAGTCAGGTCATTTGAAATTATGCAGTCAGAGAAACAAAAAGAAAAAATATTAAAAATATGAAGAAAACTGATGAGACTTATGAGACACCATCAAATGAAATAATAATCACATATGGGAGTCTCAGAAGAAGAAGAGAGAAAGAGGAAGAAAGTTTACTTAAAGAAAGAATGGCTGAAAACTTTTTAAATCTGGAGAGGGAAATGGACATCTAGATTCATAACATTCAAATGATTCCAAATAGATTTAATCTACCAAGGTGAACATCAAGACACATTATAATTAGTTGTCAAAAGTCAAAGACAAAGAGAGAATTCTGAAACAGCAAAAGGGACCCATTATATGAAAAGTAATCTCAGTAAGACTATCAGTGGATTTCTCAACAGACACCTTGCAGGCCAGGAGACAGAATATATTCAAAGGGTTGAAAGAGTTAAACTGCCAACCAAGAATCCTATATTGAACAACACTATCTTTCAAAAATGAAGACACAAAAACCTTTCCCAGACAAACAAATACTGAGAGAGTTTGTCATTACTTCACTTGCCTCACAAGAAGTGCTAAAGGCAGTTATTTAAAATGAAAGTGAATGGATTCTAAAAAGAAATGTGAGAGCATATGAAGGTATAAATCTCACTGATATAGGTTAATATATCAACAAATGCAGAATATTTTAATACTGGAATGGTGGTATATAAATCATTTTTAACTCTAGTATAAAAATTAAAGGACAAATGTGTTAACAATAACAATAATCACAAAAAATTGTCAATAAATACACAATATAAATTTTGGCATCAAAACAGAGTGTAAATGTAGGAAATAAAAGTGTAGAGTTTTTGTATGTGATTGAAGTTAACTTGGTATCAGATTAAAACTTACTGTTATAAGATATTTTATATAAACCTCACAGTAACTTCAAAGAAAAAATCTGTAACACATAAATATAGATGAAGGGGTGGCTGGTCCCCAGTGGTTCACACCTGTAATCCCAGCACTTTTGGAGGCCAAGGCAATAAGAGTACTTGAGGCTGAGAGTTTGAGACCAGGCTAGGAAACATAGCAAGATCTAGTCTCTTCAAAAAAATTGAAAAGTAGCTAGGCATGGTGGCACACTACTGTATTCCCAGCTACTCTGGAGGCTGAGGTTGGAGGATCACTTCTGCCCACGAGTTTGAGGTTGCAGTGAGCTATAACTGTGCCACTGCACTCCAGCTTAGGTGATAGTCTTGGTGACAGAGTGAGATCCCCTCTCTAAAAAGAAAAAAAGGGGGGAAAGAATAAAAGCGTATCATTACAAAATTAATCAAATCAGAAAGGAAATAGCAAAAGAGGAAGAAAGGACTAAAAGAAGTACAAAAAAAAAAACAATGAACAAAGTTGTAATAATTTGTTACCTGACAATAATTACTTTAAATGTAAATATATTGAATTTACCACTCAGAAAATATAGAAGAGCTGAATGGATAAAAATTTTTAAAAAATCACCAATATCCAACCTTATGCTTCTCACAAGAGACTCATTTTAGATCTAAGGACAGACAGGCCAAAGTGAAGGGATGAAAGAAGATATTTCATGCAAATATTAACAAAAAGAGAGTAGAAGTGGCTATACTTATATTGGACAAAACAAACTTTTAGACAAAATCTATCGCAAGAGAAAAAGAAGGTTACTACATGATAATAAAGGTGGCAATTCATCAAAAGGATATAACAGCTATAAATATATACAACACCCAACACTGGAGCACCTAAATATGTAAAGCAAAACATTGACGGATATGAAGGGGAAAATGGAGAGTAATGTAATAACAGCGTGGACTTCAATACTCTACTTTTAACAATGTACAAATCATACAGACAGAAAATAAAGCAACGGACGACTTGAATAGCACTATAGACCAAATATATCCAACAGATACGTACAGAACATTCCATCCAACAGCAGTGAAATAAACATTCTTCTCAAGTGCACACAGGACATTACCTGGGATACAATAGGTTAGGCCACAAAGCAGTTCTTAACCAATTTAAAAATATTGAAATCCTATCAAGTATCATTTCTGACCACAGTGGTGTAAAACCAAAAATTAACAACAGGAGTAATTTTAGAAAATTCACAAATGTGAGGAAATTAAACAGCATGCTCCTAAACAACCAATAAGTCAAGGAAGATATCAAAAAGGAAATAAAAAGTATCATGAGGTAAACAAAAATGGAAATATAACATACCAAAACTTATATTAATAGAATACAGATAAAGCAGTACTAAGAGGGGAGTATGTAGCAACAAATGCCTACATTAAAACAGAATAAAGATCTCAGGTAAACAACTTAACTTTACAACTCAAAGAACTAGACAAACAACAAACAAAGCTCAAAGTTAGTAGAAGAAAGAAAATAATAATGATTGAAGCAGAAATAAATGAAATAAAAGAAAACATTGATGAAACTAAGAGTTAATTTTTTTAAATATAGTCAAAACCCACAAACCTTTAACTAGGCTAAGAAGAAGAAAAGATAAGCCTCAAATAAATACAATCAGACATGAAAGAGGAGATATTATAGCCCATGCCACAGAAATAACAAAGATCATAAGAGATATTATGAACAATTATGTACCAACAAGTGGATAACCTAGAAGAATCAAATAAACTCCTAGACAGACTTTCAAGACTAAATCAAGAAGAAACGGGAAGTCTGAACAGACCTATTACAAATATGAATGTAGAATCAGTAATAAGAAAACCTCCCAACAAAGTAATGCCAGATGGCTTCAAGGGTAAATACTACCCAACACTGAAAGAAGAATTAATAACAATCCTTTTAAATTCTTTCTGAAAACAGAAGGAACACTTTCAAACTTATTGTATGAGGCCAGCATCACTCTGACACCAAAGCTAAAGGCAATATAGGAGAAGAAAACTGTAGGCCAATATCCCTGATGAATATAGATGAAAAAATTCTCAGCAAATTAGTAGTAAGCTGAATTCAACAGCACACTAAAAGCATCATACACTGTGACCAAGTGAGCTTTATCCCTGGGATGCAGAGATGGTTTAACATTTGGAAATCAACAGATGTGATACACTACATTAACAGTGATGGATTAATAAAATGATCTTCTCACTAGAAGCATAAAGAGCATTTGACAAAATTCAATACCCTTTCATGATAAAAACTCAACGAGTTAGGTGTAAAAAGAACTTACCTCAACACAAGAAAGACAGAATGCGAAAGATCACAACAAATAGCATGCTCAGTGGTAAAAGGCCGGAGACTTTTTCTCTAAGATCAGGAACAAGGCAAGGATGAGCACTCTTGCCATTTCTATTTACCAAATTATTGACACTCCTAGTCAAAGCAATTAGGCAAGAAAAAGAAATAAAAGACATTGAAACTGAAAAGGAAGAAGTAAAATTATCTCTGTATTTAAATGGCATAATCTTAAATATAGAAAACCCTAAAGACCACCAAAAATACTTTTAAGACTGACAAATGAATTTGGCAAAGTCACAGGATTTAAAATCAACATACAAAAATTGGTTGCATTTCCGTACACTGTAAACATGCAATCCAAAAAGGGAGGTAAGAAAATAATCCCATCTAAAATGTTATCAAAAGGAACAAAACTAGAGAAATAAACCTAAGGAGGTGAAATTTGTGTACACTGAAACTATGAAACATTGATTAAAAAAATTAAAGCAGACAAAATAAATGGAAAGAGCCTGTGCTCATGGATTAGATGCATTAATATTGTTAAAATATCCATAATACCTAAAGTAGTCTACAGTTTCAATGAAATCTCTAGGTAAATCCCAGTCATATTTTTTTTTAACTGAACTAAAAAAATCCTAAAATTCATATGGAACCAAAATAGACTTCAAATAGTTAACACAATTTTGAGCAAGAAAAATAAAGCTGGAGGTTTCACACTTTCTGATTTAAAAATATATAACAAAGCAACGGCAATAAAAATATGGTGGTACTGACACATACATAGACATATACACCAATGGAACATAACAGAGAGCCCAGAAATAAACTTTTACATATATGATCAACTGATCTTGAACAAGGGTGTCAAGAATATACACCATGGAAAGGCTAGTGTTTTCAATAAATAGTATTGGGAAAATTGGCTATCCACATGCCAAAGAATGAAATTTTCACTTTACACTATACATGAAAATCAATTCAAAATGGATTAAAGACATAAATGCATGACCTGAAACCATCAACCTCCTAGTTGAAAACATAGGGGAAAAAATTCTTGACATTGGCCTTGACAATGATTTCTTAGATGTGACAACAAAACACAGGCAAAAAAAAGCAAAAATAGATGTAGATACTATATCTGGAAGCAGGATGTAGATATTATTCATGTTATGATCTTGTGCAGATTCTTGTTTTCTATTCTCCTTCCTTATGCAATAAATGTATTTTTTACCCCAATAATGATCCACACTATATAGGAATATGAGGAAAAGAGGTTACTCCCTATATAATATGAGGTCTTATTGTTAATACAGAAAATTTTCAGTGTCTGTTTGATATTGATCAAAGTTCAAATTTAAAATTTTCACTCTTTATTTTGATCTGTACATCTATTATTCTTTTTGTATTTCTATTTATTACTATATAAATCCCTAAAGTTTGTGAAAGATGCGTCTTCTAATGCAGTGCTTCTCAAACATTCTATGCTACACATCACCAGTTATATTGCCAAATGCAGATTCTGATTCAATAGGTCTAGAATTGGTCGTAAGAGGATGCATTTCTAAGAAGTAGATGCCAGTCCTGCTGGGCCTGGTACACATCCTGAGTAACAAGATCATATGTGCACTCAACACAGATGCTCCTGCCGGAGAATGCCTTTTTCTGTGCTACCTGTGGAAAGTGAAAAAACATGTGTGTGTGCATTTGTGGTGTGTAAGGGAGGCAAGTAAAAGAAAATTATAATTTATTCTGCTTTTTGTATTCCAAGATAAGTGCTAGCATAAAACGCCTTGCTTTCATTAATCAACTATTTATCCATGAATCAACATCTCTGCTGGTGGAAGCAAGTCGGGGTGTTATTATTCAGCCATGTTATACTACACATTTAATGTCATTCATTTATTTACCGACAACTATTTATTAGGTCCTATATGCCGGAGAATGTATTGAGCAGCAGCTATAGATTGGTGCTTGAGATGTGATCCTTCCACTCAAAAATTCCATACTTAAATGGAAGAGATGGACATGGTAAGGAAAATGATACTGCTGAATTAAATACAGAGCAGTATATTAACACAGAGGAGAAGGTAAAAACTGCATTTATGGGATCCAGAAAGCTTTCACAGAGGGTGTGACTTATTCTGAGACTTGATGAGTGAGAAAGAATATTTAGGCAGCAGAGCACTATGGAAGGGCATTTCTTACAGAGGCAGTAGCACTTGCAAAAGCAAAGAGGCATCAAAACGCATGGAATACTCAGGAAACCACAGGAAGTTCAGGGTGATTACAGGGGAACAGCAAAAGATAAGACAAGAAAAGAAGGCAAACCATCAAATCGTGAAAACCTTTTATTCCAAGAAAAATAGATTTTTATCTCACAGGCAATGTGGAAATATTGAGTTGTAGACTTTTAGAAAATAATTTCAGTAGCGGTATCAAAAGCCGAATAATAAAAAGGCAAGTTTGGAGGGTTTCAAATTCATACGAGAAAAAAAAATGGATTTTGAACTGAAGTAGTATCAGTGAGATAGGAACAAATATTCTAGAGGCAGAAATGACAGGACTTTGTGGGAAAACGGACATTAGAGTTAAGACTAAGGAAAAAAAATGATTTTCAGATTTCAAGCCTGGTTAAAGGTGGGGGTTATGATGGTATTTGCTAATGTTTTGTATGTATAAGTGTAGAATTATTTTGGAAGTAGTAATGATGAGTTCAGTTTTTATTTTGTTGAGTTTGAGCGTTTTGTAGGAAAATCCACAACTGCACATCAGTTGGTTGAGAATATGTAGCTTAAACAAAATACGTATGGAATATGAAAACTAGATCCTCCTATTAGCCGGGATCATCGTAAGATTCTTTGTAGTTCAAAAGTGCTGTTTTGGAGAACGACGCCATTGGGCCATCCACAAAGTCAACGTTCATAATTGTTCTTCTGACTTGCTTTGGAATTTGAACAGCCCAAAGACCATAAGATGATAATAATTCTTTTCATGATGTTATGTAACAGCAAGAATGATTAACGATTTTAGAGCAGTACTACTGATTATTTAAACTATAAGCATTTTCTGATGGCTTTGATGCATAGAATGCTACTTAAGAATTAACTGTATTTTTATAATAAGATGACTGAACTAGGTTTGACATTTTTGAAAAAGATACTCTGAAGCAATATCATTCTGATATTTCAGACGAGAGATTTACAGCAGTTTGTGGTATCAGAAAGTTTGGAGGAGATGAGATTGGGTGCATTCAGGGTGGTATGGCTGAGAATGTTAACAGATGACATTACTTGATCATATATAAATAGATGAGAATGGGCATGATTTGATCCCAGTGGATCAATGATCAGGCAGAATGGAAGCTTCTATAATTTCAATTCTCCTCCTTAACTTTCTTATAGCATTCAAGAAGGAAGTCAGCTCCTTAGACAGTAAATGATTAGTTTATATGAATATACTAGATATAGCAATTATACAAGGGCTTCTGATAAAGTGTGACGGCTAAGGTGATTACATTTAAAATGAAAGGAAACTAAAAATGAGAATGACTGAAGCCAGGATTGGTTATATTGGGACAAAATACAAGTATTCATACTGGTGAGCGGATAGCTTGTCTGCAGTCATCATATAAAGCAAAGAGTTATTACAACTTGTGATTATTTTTATTTACCTACACATCAAACTGATGAGATGAGGTTTACATTTGCTATACTTCTTTGTTTCCAGCTGACTATCATTTACTTTCCAGATTAAAAGAGAAATTTATTGAACTGTAACATCAAAATACTTACTAGTAAATTGCTATGTAATTATATATGTATTTTATATATTTATACATAGCTTACCTGAATCTGCAACCAAAGCCTCTGGTAACTTTGTATAACTCTGCACCATTAATTTCTTCAGAGTGACATTCTGATGTGAGCTGAACAGATGGAATTGCAGGATTGTTCTAGCAAATTTATCATAAAAAATGCATCCGACACCTGTGTAATTTGCCTAATCATTTTCCTAATAAGCTCCCACCATTAATTATGCACGATTTCCACAATGCAATCAAGATAAAAGTAAATCTGATGACTTAATACCCTTCAAAATAATTGGTTCACCCAACACAAGGCCTCCTTTGCTTTCTGTAGCCATTTTAGTTAATTAGAAAAAGGGTGCACCCTGTTGGAGTCAGCAGAACGGAGGCTGATCGCTTGGTGGGAGGTAGACCTGCCGGGTGTTTGGGCAGGAGTCAAGGATATTAACTCGTGAAAGAATAGGAGATAATTTTTGCCCCTTCCTCTTCGTTTCTTCCTTTCACGATCCTCCCTCCAACTGCACTGCTTCCCTCCACCCCGCCCCCGTAGCAAACAGATGCGATTAGTGTTCTTCAGCCATCAGAAAACTGACTGCAGGACTCTGCGGGTCTAATGAGAATCAACTTTTCCGAGGCTGCTGTCTTGCGGTGCAGTCCACCTGTCACCGTCATTAGGTGCAGCATGTGCCTTGAATTCACTTTGCTAAATGAGATTTACAGGCCCCACTGAAACCCATCCTGCAGCATCCCTGCTTCAATTAGCTAAAGATTAATTGTCTGAGAAAGGGAATGAAAGTTTTACTTCGACTGACCTGAAAAAAAAGGGTAAAAAAAAAAAAAAAGAAAGTATGGTTCAGGTATTCCACATAGGCCTGAGGCAGTGTGGAAAAACGTGATAATTTAAAGGTGCTGCAAATTTCCTACACCTCGCCTGGATGAATGAAATTAACTAGCACTAAAAGCTGTCAAATTAAAGGTTGACTTCTGGATATTAGCACCTTAAATGTCACCGAATATTCTCTCTTTCTTTTTTTTTTTTTCTTTTCTTACTTTCTTTTTTTTTTTTTGGCAAACATTCCCGTCAGCACACCTGCACATGCACACAAACATTTTCTTACTGCTGTTCCTGCTAACTGCTTGTTCGTGCCCAGCCGAGAGTTACTTGCTATAAATCTTTGATGTAACCATGGCTACAGAACAACTGGCAATTACAAAATTTCCTCCATGTTAATGTTACACTAATTATGTTTGAATATGTTTTAATATAAAAAAAGATTTGGAGGTGAGAAAAGCTTCTGGAAAAAGGACAGAATGTAAGATCTCTGCACCCACCTGCCACATGTTTCCTATGCTAGTCAGACACACAAAGTCCTCGAGTGGAGGTATGTCAGCAGTAACTAGAATTTCTTAATTTCTAAATCTTAATGCAAATGATAAGAGTTAAAAACTTTAATATTATTTAGAATAGCCTAATATGAATAGACAATTTAATTTTTTTTTTAGAATTGTGGGTTATGCACCGAAGTATTAGGATTTCGCTAGGAAATAGGAAAACTTCTCTTATTAGCTAAAATTCATTTTTAACTGATTAAATAAGAAAAACATTTAATGTTTCTAATATTTAACATGAAGACTGCCACTGGCAACCTCACTTGGCTAGCACGTGAGACACACTGTAGAGCTCGT
This sequence comes from Avahi laniger, assembly GCA_963575035.1. Taxonomy (NCBI): domain Eukaryota; kingdom Metazoa; phylum Chordata; class Mammalia; order Primates; family Indriidae; genus Avahi; species Avahi laniger. The sequence continues at coordinate 30,655 of CAUYSK010111440.1, forward strand.
GAGGGAAGAGGAGACATGTCACACATTCGGTGGCAGAGGTTATCAAAGGCCTTCATTCTTCAGTCCATCTTTGGCGTGTCTCAACTGACCACGATCTGTTTCTTCCAGTTTAAATTTGTGGCTTGTAGCACCCAGTTTTAACTAATAAAATATCACAAAAGAAAAAACATGCATGGGCAAAATCCTAACCAAGACAGCATAGAAATAATACTAAATATGGCTGCACGAAAGAACAATAAAAAAAATAGCAGAACTGACATGCCTGTAGAAGAAAAAATGGTGATTTAATCAAAATTGTAAAATATTGAATGGATTTTTTTACAAATATCGGAGAATCTATTTGAAATATGCATTTGAATCCCCTCTTGGTAACAGTGAATCTCACTCTAAGAACATGTTTTACGGTGAGTTATTAACTAACAATAGCATGAAGCATTATGATTTGAAAGTCTACTAAAAATATTGTTTATTTTATTGACTTTTTAAACTGTATTTATGTTTATGCTTTATAATGTGTATATTTTATTAGTACAGTTAGCATATACACAGCTTGCTAGCATATGAATATATATAACAGGCATATGCTCGGTTTTTAAATTTAAATTTAATTCTTTTCCTAATTATGATACATATCCAAAAAGTTCAGAGAATTCTATTCCAAGATTTCACTCCTCATCCATAAAATTAGACAAGGAGTTAGAAAAACTAGATGGCTATTTTGAGTTATAACCTTCTCACTGCCATGAGTTTTTCCATGCCTGTGGTTCTTTGATAGTCAAAGGTTCTCAGTGCCTTAAACCCAACAGTTAATCAAAGAGGAGGAGATGCTCTCAGTGCAAAAATCTCCGTGTTTTCTTTTCATGTTGGTAGAACTATGTGCTATGGTCTTCAAAGAGCTCATTAAGAATTAGAACACTCTTTGCAAATTGATGCTTTATACTGGATATCTTTTTTTGACAGCAATCTGCAAGTTTACTTAGCCCAGCCATTAGAATTTTGATTTAAAAGAAAGATATCATACTCTTTGTGTCCCCTTCTGCTCCTGTAAATACCCACATTTATGTAATGATATCCAACCTCCATCAAACATTTACTACACTCCAGATTTTTTAAAATAAGTATTACCTCATTTAATCCTTGCCACAATTCTGAGTTAGGTTTTACTATTTTGTCACTTGTAATGATGAGTAAAATTGAGTTACGAATATTAAATAATTTGTTCAAGGACATCCTTGTAAATGCAAAGCTAGGATTCAGATCACTTTTTGGAGACTATGCTACACTTTGGCATGACAAAACTCGCACCTACGAATTATTGTTTAAAATTGATACTTTTCTGTTTCCGGGGGGATTTGAAATGGCAATGAAACTAAAATGATTTCTGTTTCATAAATTTGGGTTCAAACCAATGAATGTGTGTAGTGGGGGGAATAGGCGGGCATTAGGGGATAAGGTGATTATATGTGATTTACCACATAGATAAATTGACATTTAACTTAATTCTAGGTGACATCACTTCCATGATTATGAAATCATGTAAGTTTTACCATTGCTTATGTTTGGTTCCAGCTTATGTTTTAAAAATATATTTCAGCACAACATACGTAGAACCAATCTTGCAAAAGATGGTCAAAAGCAACATGAATAAAACTATATAATCTGACAAAAAGACACAAAAGAATTCTGAATATTTCGGAAGTGTCAATTCTTTTTCCTTAAAGTATATATCAAATACAATTCTAATTTAAACTCTAGTAGAGATATTTGGACCTTAGCAAAATAATTCCAGAACACATCTGGAATATTAACTTAATGAGGCTCGTCATTAGTATTTTGAAAAAAGAAAGTAAGAATAAAAGACATTCTCTACTAGATAGTAGATCATGCCAAACTGTAGTAATATGAAGGCGGTATTTATAAAGCATTGACATAAAGATCAAAAAAACAAAATAGGCAGTCCAGAAGCAGAAAACCACACATATAAAATTATCCAAATAAAGAAGGTGTCATAAAAATTTATCGGAAAATAGAAATATGTCAATACATGATGATGTAACAATTGGCTAATTAGTGACAATAATTTTACATTTATACTAAAATAGATTATATTATTTGAGTAATTAAATATATTAGACATAACAAAAATATAGATATTTTTCTAGATAAGCATTTTTAAGTATTGAAATAATGTAAGAAGCAGCATAGGAAAAAAGGATAAATGTAACAACATGAAAGCTAAGTCTTTTATATACCAGCAAATATAATAAAATTAAAAGCCACAATCAGACTGGATTTACATTTTTTATTCCATACGATAGAGAAATATTAAGGCTATAAATAAAATTGAAAACAATAACTTTGAAAAGAGAATTGTGGGGAAAGGACTTAAACAGGCAATTCACAAAAGAAAAACTAAAACAGTAAAGTTGTAAAAATCATTTTAAACATAAGAGATAAAATATTGAGACATTATTGTTTACTTTCAAAGCTGGGATTTAAAGAAAATGTTAATGCAAAATGACTGTCAATGGTCTATAAAATAGGTACTTTAAACAATAGTCCAAGGAGTAAAATTTACATATTTGAAAAAAACATTGGCAACAAAAATCAAGATTTTTAAAATGTTCCTACACTTGTATTACACTAAAGTTTTGCTTCAATCATACTAGCCTGGTAAACTAACCAGTGTCTCACTACAATGCAGAAAAAGAGGAAATAATCTAAGTGTCCAACAAAAAGGGGAATTGTAAAAAAATTATTTATCAACTTAAAAAGGTAATTTTGAAGAATACGTAATACATAAGGGAATTCTCAGAATTACTGTTATAAAACCAGTACAGGGAACTACACAGTATCTGAAATAAACTGCATAAAATTATGCATGTATATAAAATAAACAAAATCCCATATTTTAACAGTGTAATACAGAGCTAAAGGCTAATGTTTTTAAACATTCTGGGCTTGGAATCTAGACTTACCACTTTATATATATATATATCTTTGAAAAGTTACTTTATTTGTGTCCCAGTTTTATCATTAATGGTGATTTAAAACATTACATTAAAAACGATAATAACAATCTGTACCTTATAGTTTTACACAGTATGAAGTAGATTAGCTACGTGATATACTTAGCACAGGACCAGGCACTGAACAAGAGAACAATAAATGTTATTAGGTATCATTATCCCTAGGTGGTGGTATAGTATTATGAATATTTTTCTCTTTTTAAAATGCATATGAAATATTTTATAACAAAATTTTGAGAACCATTTTTTAAGGCTTCATTGAAAGAAAATATGTTTCTACTTCTCAAAAGTCTAGGTACCAGCATAACACAGAAACAATTTGTATAGATAAAAATTTTCTTTTTTAGTCCTTTTTCTATTAGTTATGTCTATTATATATGATTATCTCTTTCATTCATTTATTCATTACACAAATAATTATTTAATGTACTGAGTGCCAGGTAACCTTCTAATTTATGTGAACATATCAGAGAACAACACATGTTCTTTTCTTTGTAAAATTTATAATCTGTTGCAGTAGACAATTAGAAAAAATGCATATCATAAGCCAATAGATACTAAAAAAGATTCTAAAGAAAATATAAAGAAGTGGAAAATAAGATATTATTTTTAATATAATGCTCAGGGAAAACTTACCCAAAGAGATGGCTTCAAACCTAATCAGACATTCTGTTAACACTGAACTTGTCAAATCAAGGAAATAACTATCCAAAGTCATAGTTAACTTTACAAAGCAACAAGTAGATGTCATGGTACATTTAAACTATACTGTGAAAATTAGAAGAAATCATAATTATAATATATTTCTGAGTAAAGGCCATTTGTGTTTGCAGGTCCCACATCCACAGATTCAACCAACCACAAATCAAGAATATTTGAAAAAAATAAAAATAAAAAATAACAATACAATAAAAAATACATACAAATAAAAATTCAGTATAACAATGATTTGTAGAGCATTTACATTATATTAGGAATTATAAGTAATCTAGAGATGATTTAAAGTGTAAGTGAGGATATGCATGGGTTATATGTAAATACTATGACATTTCATATACAGGACTTGAGTATCTGCAAATTTTGATATCTGCAGGCACCCTGGAACCAATCCTCTACAGATACCAAAGGATGATTGTACACAGATAGAAAATATTTTAGTTAATTTAAATGTAATTTTAAATATAATTTTGACATATTCACGACATCAAACTTTTGTACGTCACTTCTCTGTTTTTGTATAACTTTAGATAGATTGATGTATCACACACATAACAATAGCAACAACAATCAATAATATTTATTGAACACTTAATATGAGTGGAGATACACTAAGAAATCCTCACAGAAACACCATATTATCCCTATTTTACAAAAGAGGAAACCAATGTAGATAAAATATTTTTTTCCCCAAACCATCAGTTTGTAACTAACCGATGGAGTTGTGATTCGAAGCAGGTCTGTGTGATATCGAAATCAGTGAGTATAATCTATAGGCTCTACTGCTTTGGGCTGGGCATCTGAATGCATATGAGAGATTTCTATTTTAACTAAATCCTTCCTAATTATTTTAATTAAAATCTTTAAACATTAAATCAATCATTTGAAAATAAATCTTAGTAAATTTGGCTGCAATACAATAATTAACTGGTTCATTGGTTTTAAATATGCGTAAGGGTTTGAAATGATTCAAGTGTTAGTTCATTCAATCTAACGTACAACTTCTAAGAAGAATTTTTTGAGATTCTAATTTTTAAAGGGAGAGAGAGAGTTGAGAAGTTACATGTATTTCTATACTAGTACATAATATATTTATATATTGGTGTGTCTACCAGGTCCTAAGTATTTTATAGATATTAAACAGATTATACAATAAGGGGTATATAAACCAATTAAATATTTATTAAAGGACTAGGTATCTCAGATAATTATAATAGTGCCATAATGGCAATAAATAAAAAATGGCTTATATCAACTAAATTCTCATTATGTGCCAGCAGTTATGCTTTTCATGGTTGGTATGTATGTTTTCAATCATTCACAACTCTATGAAGTAGGTAGTAGGTATCAGTGTGCAAACTGGAATGTTGAAAACTTAAATAAAATGCCCTACTCCTCCTAGCTACTTAACCTAGAGTCAGATTTTAAACTCATATCTGTCTAGTGATACTAAAATGTCTAGAATGAAATCCACTTCTAGAGATGCAGCATTATTATACAAACAAATGTAACTACTTATGTCTACCTCTCTAGAACAAAGATTTTCATTCAGAATGTCATGGGCAGCTCTGCAAATTGCAAGGGAGAAAAATAACTCCTCGTATAGTAAAAATTATATAAATCTCTTAGTAATCAGATCTGACTTTGGGCTAAGGGTCAAAGTATGACTATGTCTATGGAAGTAGGCAATGTCTGTGAATTGTACATATAAAAGCACTCATTTAGTCAAGCTTTTTACAATAATTAATATATAACATAATTGACTTTTGTAGTTTAGATAGCCGTCTGTCGTAAATATTAGAAAGCACTTACTGTTTTGTTATAAATTGGGCTAGAATAGGTCAAATAATGTGATATTCTGCAGGAATATTTCATGTGCATCTTGTTTGCATCTGTACATTTTTTGCCTTTTTATTTTAGAAAGAAACTCAGATAATTTTTATTTCCCTCCTATTGAAGAGTATTACTTTATGCTCTCTCCACCTCTCCAATTCTAACTCCAGTCTCTGTAATAGATGCAAATGTATCTGGTATGTGATATGTGATGTGTCACTTACTGGGTGTTAGATTCCATGGATGGATTTTATTTCCAAAAAGTACCATCAATGTCTTCTCTCATGAGCTTGACTTTGCTGTCCATCAGTTTTACAAAATGGCTAAATCATCAAATTGAGATGGATTGAAAAGCCATTAAAATGGGGGCATGGGAATCTAGGGAAACAACGTAGGATGTTGCCTTTTTAATACCTGGGCTTAAATCCAGTGTTTGTATTGCCAGATGGCCTCTCTTCCTGGCACTAAAGACACTAAATGTAAATAAAAAAAATTTCATTCCTTGTGTGTCTATTGCATGAAAAATAATATATTTCAAGTATAGTATTACTATATTCCAGTGCACTTTTGGAATACTCTCATAGAATTTCACATTGACTAAAAAGATGTTAAAATGCTGGGCACCACTCAGTCTTATTTAGCAAGTTGTCAAAAGTGAAATTGAAGGGGTGGGGAGCTGAAAGATGTTTAAGATATTTCACATTTATTAAAAGGGAATGAGAAACACATTACTTTCTCTGGTATTGATTTTTTTCTCTCTTTGCTTTCTTATCAGGGAAATTTAAAACACACGCGTGCGC
>CAUYSK010111443.1:0-18081 GCA_963575035.1 Avahi laniger
ATCAAAAAGTCCAAAAACAATAGATCCTGGCATGGATGCAGAGAGAAAGGAATGCTTAAAGACTGTTGGTGGGACTGCAAATTAGTACAACCTCTGTGGAAAACAATATGGAGATTCCTCAAAATACTAAAAGTAGACCTATCATTTGATCCAGCAATCCCACTATTGGGTATTTACCCAAAGGAAAAAAGTGCTTTTCATCAAAAATACTTCCATACTCGAATGTTTATTGCAGCATACCGTGACATAGGTTAATTCTAACAATATCTCTCGGAATGTGCTATATTTATATTTATTTGCATATAGACTTTTGTTTAATTTCAAAACTTATTTTATCTTAAAAATTATCTTAATTCAGTTTATTTTTTGAATGGTGTGTGAACTCTTATCATAATGTTACCATTCGTTTTCAGCGTGAAATGTGTATCGGGATTTTGGGTATTATTTTTGAGATGTAAAAATGACTTGGGTGCAATGTTTACCTTGAGTTTAGTGTGTGTGTGTGTGTGTGTGTGTTTAATGAGACTTCTTTATGTTTAGAGAGTTCAGAACTATAAATGGCCTATTCTTAGGACTTACACTACTCCTATAAAGTGAAGTGTTTATTAAAATCATGAGTTTACTGAATGGTAGAAAAATGTAAAGTAAAAATTAGCATCTTCCAGAATGGTTTATCAGGGATAATTAAATCCTGACAAATGCCAATATAATCTGCAGTCTGTTTAATAAGTCATCAGATCTACAAAAACTAAACAAAGATTTGGAAGAAAGCTCTAGGAATGATAGAATTCTATAGTGAGTGTATGCAAGAATGGGGAAAACAATTATTATGTTGACAATAATTTAACAATATAGAAGATGAAAGTTATTATACAAGGATTTTCTATCCTGTTTTATGTCTTTGTACAGAAAAAAAAAAAGAAATATTTTGGGATTGAATTCAATATTGCCAGGCTTCAAATTTCTCTCCTCTCCCTTTGCGTGCATTTACCTAAAATCTCTCAAGTAGGTTTTCTTGCTTGAAATGAATGTGTTATTAGCAATTTTCCCCTCCAAGTATACTTATCTTCAAGCCTGCAGCCCACTCCAATGTAACTCCACAATTGCAATCCTCTTATGTGTTTGTCCAATAATGAGAATATATTCACAAATTTAAGGTGGTTTCAGTCAGTAGAATAGAAACGTAACTTTAATGTAGAAGACTGCTTTTGGGGTGTGACTTTTTCAGGGGAATTTTTTGTATAAGATGAGAATAGAATTCTGCTCTCTAATTAATCAAAATTGTTTTTCATAAAATTCTTCTTTTCTATTCAAGTGTTATTAAGCATTAATAAACTATTAAGTACATGATTTCTCAGCCTTCTGATGGTCTTTGAAATATTTCAAAAGTACAAACAAAAAGAAACTCCTGAAAACTTTCCATCCCTATCCTAAGAGGTATATTAAAAAAATTCTCTTGAAAAAACTCTGTCCATGTCTTTTGCCTACTTTTTGACGGGGTTATTTTTTATTTCTTGCAGATTTACTTGAGTTTTTCTTTTTTTCTTTTTTTGGATTCCAGAAATTAGTCCTTTCTCAGATGTATAGTCCATGAATATTTCACTCATTGTGTAGGTTGCCTATTTACTCTGTTGATTGTTTTCCTGGCTGTGCAGAAATGTTTTAATTAAGTCCCATGTATTTATTTTTATTGTTGTTGTATTTGCCTTTGGGTACTTAGTAATAAATTCTTTGCCTAGGTTGATGTCTAGAAGAGTTTTCCTAAATTTTCTTCTAGAACTTTTATGGTTTCAGGTCTTATTTAAAGTATTTAATCCATCTTGAGCTAATTTTTGTATACAGCAAATGAGAGGGATCCTGTTTCACTCCCTGCATGTGGCTATCCACTTTTTGCAGCACCATTTATTGAATAGGGTGTCCTCTGCCCTGTGTATGTTTTGTCTGCTCTATTGAAAATCAGTTGGTTGTAGCTATATGGTTTTGTTTCTGGGTTCCCTATTCTGTTCCACAGGTCTATGTATCTACCTTTATACCAGTACCATGCTGTTTTGGTTACCACAGCCTTGTAGTATGATTTCAAGGCAGGTAGTGTGAGGCCTCCAGCTTTGTTCTTTTTTTTTGTTCCATATGAAGTTTAGAAGATAGACAAATGGTCAAGAAACATGAATCAATGCTCAGCATAACTAATCATCAGGGATATGTAAATTAAAACAACAATGAGATACCGCCTGACCCCTATCCGAATAGCCATTACCAAATAATCAATAAATAATAGATGTTGGTGTGGAAGTAGTGAAAAAGGAATGCTAATAACTCTGTTGGTGGGACTCCAAATTAGTACAACCTCTATGGAAAAGACTATGGAAATTCCTCAAAGAACTAAAAGTAGACTGACCATTCGATCCAGCAATGGCACTACTGGGTATCTACTCAAAGGAAAAGAAGTCATTACATCAAAAAGACATCTGTACCCAAATGTTTATTGCAACACAGTTCACAATTGCAAAGATATTAAATCAATTTAAGTATCCATCAATTCGTGAGTAGATAAAGATGATGTGGTAGATATACATCATGGGGTGCTACTCAGCCATAAAAAGGAATCAAATCATGTCATTTGCAGCAACTTGAATGGAACTAGAGAATCACATTCTAAGTGAAGTATCTCAAGAATGGAAAAATCAACACCGTATGTTCTCACTAATGAGTGAGAGTTAAACAATAGGTACATAGGGTCATAAAGAGGCACAAAAGGTATTGGAAACTAAGAAGGGGGTAGGATAGGATAAAATCTTACCTATCAGATACAATGTTCACTATTCTGATGATGGGCACACTGAAAGCCCTAACTTCTGTATTATACAATTCATTCATGTAACAAAAACACTTGCACCCCCTTAATAATTTGAAATAAAAATTATAAATAAATAATCTTGTTCATTGTTAAACTCCATGTATCCAATATCTTGCCTTAGAGGCAAGATAACCAGTCTCCTTTTAAGAACAATTTTATCGATAGTATGTTTTCCAATTCCAAAGATTCGTGTCTCATTCAGGGACCAAGGGGCACAGAATTTCTTTTTATCCCACAGATGTAATGAAGATATGGATTAGTATGTAAAAAATTCCCTAGACTAGAGCATGCTATAAAGACTTTTGAAGAACCGCTGATTATTTTGTGACTTAAATATTTTTTTCCTTGGAGAATGAAATAGCTCTCACCTAATAATTCCTCATGAATATTTATCAACTCGTCCTTTCCCTAGATAAAGAAATGGTTGCCATATGGCAAATATTGAAAAAACTGTTTTGCCTTACAAGTTAAAACTGTCCAAGAATCCCTTGGAGTGGTATTTTAATTAATCCCAGAATCTACATACAGCTAATTTAAGATGATAAAATTTTTTAAAATGGTAAAAAATGTTTCCCCCAATTTTCATTAGTTGCTAAGACTTTATTTACTATGGTAATCCCTTAAATAATATTTCATAGTCCTCTCTATAGCTAGCCACTGTGATTTAAGCTGCTTACTGAGATTTGGACACAAATACCCACACAACAGGTTTCACAAGAGTTAGAACAGACACTCCAACTTTGCAAGCTCTATGCTTTTGATATGTTTTAATGGTGACAATAAACTTATAAAAATGCACTGTTTATCTTGAAGGGTATCAGTGAGTTATGTTCCTAATCAAAGGTAATATCACAATACAGGTCATTGTTATGAAAATGTATTTCCACATTGACAAAGGAAGGTAAATTTAAAGTACTTTGGAAAAAATTTAAAGAAATCAGACACTTAAAATTGTGAACATTGAACTTCTATTTCCCATCACCAGTTTTTTGTTTATGTAAAAATATAAAACTGTTACTTTATGATTTTGCAAGAAAATTAGAAAATGCCTGTCCTCCTGCTTCCTCCTCAACTCTTCCTCAGAACAAAATAATAAAATTCTTATGCACTGATTCATAAATGTTCCATACATGATATGTTATCAATAAACATCCTATACATCCACTCAATATTGCCTCTGATGGAGGACCATTTTACTGAGGAGAAATTACCACAATAGGCTCACATGAATAGCATTTACTGTTTTGCCATGTGTTCCATGATCCAAAACTTTGGTGGAAATGTGTCTCTGCTTACTGAAACCTCATAGTGCCACTGATGTACAACATGTTGAGGTGTTGTCTTGTAGGGTGTAGTTCATGTTTTAGTTTGGTGGAAAATATATGATGCTGTTTCTCACAAGACCAGGATTTACTGATCTGGAACAAAAAAGTAGAGATGCGAGAAGCCTCTCTCATTATACATACACATAATAACCACTTAAGAAATTTAACTTCCTCTACCTGCATTTTACTTTCAGTGGGTTGGGAGATCCATGTGTCCAGGGAAACATAACCATGAGACCATCTCAGCGTCTGCAAGAGTCCACCCAACTGGAAGCCTGAATATCCTATGACTATATTTTCCTCTTATGTTGATGAACCAACACATAGAGAGAAAGAGATTATTATAATATATTTCAGGGTTATCGATTCTTTTACAAAGGAGATATTTGATCACTGTTCCACTATCGAACCAAGAAGAACTCTCTGGAACCAAGAGAATTTACTGGGTCCCCTCTTAATTCTCTCACGTCAAATAATTACGGCAAATAAGAAACTGTCAAGCAAGTTTAAAAGAGACTCACCAAAGGGAAAAGAAGTTTGGATCACCACCTTAGATAAAAAAATAAACCAATAAACAAACTAAGAAAGCAGGTAACTATCATAAGGCAAGACAAACAAAAAAACCCATAAAATTGATAGTAGAAGAATACTGCTATGACTGTCAACTTAGACGTCAACGACTAGTTAAATTGTGAAGACTGTAGCACCTATATTTAGTGTGAAATAATGGCCCACCTTTTTTCTCTTAGTTTATATAAAGATGACTAGTGATTAGCAAAGTTATAATCTATGCTCTTGGAAGGAACATTACTGAACTAACACATGATAACATAATGACTAGTGGACTTTGGATATTGTCTGCATTGAGATTGTTACCATGCAGGTGAAGGACAAGAAAAAATCTCGAGCTATGAAAAGGTACAACTTTGTGTCATCCTATTGTCCTTGCCTATTGTCTGACCATTGCAGCTTTTCTGTGTGTCGCAGAGACAGACCTCTATTATCTCTGATTTCTGATTCATTTTGACTCATGGGCTGGAGGAGGAAAGAAATTTTAGGGTGTTAATTCCCTTTCCTGCAGGGTATCCCTGCCTCAGTCCTCTTCGATGATAGCTTCCTTCCTCTATGGCCAGAGGTTCTGTTGGGAGCCCAGTTGCTCAAACCTAAAGTTCTCTTTCTTCTTAAGGCATTTTGTGTCATTCTAGGAATTTATCCATTTCATCTGGGTTATCAAATTTTTGTCATACAATTGTTCATAATGCTTCCCAATAATGCCTTTATTCCTATAAGGTCAATAGTCATGTCCTGTCATTTATTCTTGATTTTAGTAATTTGAGTATTTTCCCCTTCTCCCTTTTTTCTTGGTCACTGTAGCTAAAGACTTGCAGATTTAGTGTCTTCACGTAACCAAGTTCTGGTTTTGTTGATTTTATCTGTTGTTTTCTTTATTCTTTATTTCATCTAAATCCTTTCTAATCTATATTGTTTTCTTCCTTCTGCTTGTTTTGTATTGGTTTGCTATTCTTTTTCTAGTTTCTTAAAATAGATGTTTAGCTTATTGATTTCAAATCTTTCTTCTTTTTTAATGTAGCTGCTTGCAGCTATAAATTTTCTTCTGACAACTTCTTTTTCTATATCCCATCAGTTTTGGTAGGTCAGGCTTTGTTGTTATTTTTGTCAAAGCATTTTCTAATTTCTCTTATAATTTGTTTTTATTTATCAGTTATTTAGGAGGTGGTTGTTTAATTTCTATATTTTTATTAATTTCCAAAATTTCATTCTGTTATTGACATATAAATTCATTCCATTGTCATCAAAGAAAATATGTGGTCATATTATTTCAATCCTATTAAATTTATTTAAATTTGTTTGATGGACAAACATATTGTCTGCTCTGAATAATGTTCTATGTGCCCTTTAGAAGAAAGTATATTTATCTGTTATATCTGGAATGTTCTCTAGATCTCTAGATGTACATAGATGTTGTCAAATTGTTCAAATTTCCCATTAGTCTTTTGTCTAGTTGTTCTATCCATTATTGTAAGTTGAGTATTGAAATATCCAACTGTTTTTGCTAATTGTTTATTTTTTCCTTCATTTCTGTTGTATATGGCTTAATGTATTTTGCTGTATGTTGTGAGGTGCAGAAATATTTAAAAATATGCTTTTTTGATGAATTATGACTTTGATCATTATAAAATGCCCTTCAAACAACTTTATCTTAAAGTCTATTTTGTATGCTATTAATATAGCCACATCAACTCTCTTTTTATTACTGTGTTATGGTATACATTTTTTCATATTTTAATCTCAACTGATTTGTGTTTTTGAGTCTTAAGTGATTAACTTGCAGATAGCATATAGTTGGGATGTTTATTAAATCCATTTTACCAATCATTGCTTTTTAATTGGAGAGTTTAATCCATGTAAATTTAATATAATGACTGATGAAGTGGCATTTATGTCTGCCATTTGCTATTAATTTATTATATGTTTTATGTCTTTTTTCTTTTAGCATCATCATAGCTCACTGCAGCCTCAAACTCCCAGGCTCAAACAATAATCTTGCCTCAGCCTCCTAAATAGCTAAGACTACAGAAACATATCACCATGCCCAGATGATTTTCTATTTTTTTGTAGAGATAGGATCTCATCGTGTTGTTCAGGCTGGTTTCAAACTCCTAACCTCAAGTGATCCTCCTGCCTCGTCCTCCCTAAATGCTAGGATTAGAGGCCTGAACCACTACACTCATCCTTGCATTAGGTAAATATTTTTTAATGCACCACCTTACTTCCCTTATTCTTTCTATGTATGTATTTTTAATTTTATTTTTATCAACTGCTCTAGGATTGTGATTAACATCTGAATTGATAACAATATAGTTCAGATTCACACCAATTTACTTTCAATAATGTACACAAACTTTGCTTCTATAAAGCTCCATTCCTGACAGCTCCTCTTTTATTTCTTCATTGTCACAGAGTACAACTTTATATATCATTTGCCCAGTAATACAGATTTACAATTATTACATTACATAATTGTGTTTTAAATTAAATAAAAAAGTTACAAAAATACATTTGTACTGTCTTATATTTACTTCTATAGTTAACTTTACTGATGATTTTTAGTTCTTCATGTGGATTGAGTTACTCTCAGTTGTCCTTCATTTCAGCCTGGGAAACTCACTTTAGTATTTCTTGTAGGTCAAGTCTGTTAGCAATGAACTCTGTCAAGTTTAATTTCTCTGAGAATGTCTTAAATGAAAACTTAAATCTAAAGGCAATATAGATAACCTAAATATTTGTACCCCCATACTCTGTTGAAATAAAAAAAAGTGTTTGGCTAAATCTAAATTATTTTTCCAAGTTTGATTATAGAAATTATACCAAAGGTTGAATGTATTATCTCAGAAAATAACCCCAGGCTAAACAAAGATGGGAAAACAGAGAGGAGAATTTGGGGTCGAGTAAACATAGGCTAAATGAGTAGGATATTAGAGATCACAGCCTCAGCTCCACCTCAGATCATCAGGCTTTAGAGTCTCCTAAGGAGCCTCAACCTAGATCCCTCACATGCACAGTTTACAGTGGGGTCCCCGCTCCTATGAGACTCTGATGCCGCTGCTGATCTGACGGGAGGCGGAGCTCCGGCGGTGATGCGAGTGATGGGGAGCGGCTGGACACACAGAGTGAGTGGCTCCCTCCTGCTGTGCCGCCCCATTCCTAACAGAACACTGACCGGTACTGGTCCGTGCCCAGGGGGTCGGGGACCACAGATTTAAAGGATGGGATTGTGATCATTTATTTTAAGGGCCAACTTGAGTGGATGAAGCCATACTGAGCTAGCTGGTAAAACATTATTTATGAGTGTGTCCGTGAGGGTGGTTCCACAGCAGGCTGGCCCGCGAGGTGGCGGAGGGAAGAGACCTGCCCTCGGTGTCGGGGAGCCCAGATGAAGCAGAGAGACAGAGAAAAGGCAAATTCATTCTCTCTCTCTCCCCTAGATTTGAGGCGTCCTTCTTCTCCTGCCCCTGGACATCAGAACTCCATGTTCTCCAGCCTCTGCGCTCTGGGACTCACACTCGGGTTCTCAGCCCTTCCGCCTCGGACTCAGATGAGGCCAGCAGCTTCCCTGGTTCTGAAGCTTCTAAACTTGGACTGAGCCACACCGACTCCCCTGGGGCTGCTGCTTGCAGATGGCCTGTCATGTGACCTCTCAGTCTCCATAGTCACATGAGCCAATCTCCCTAATAAATCCCTTCCCATCTATCTGTATCTCCTGTTCAGGTAGAATAAGGTCGAATGGGTAGGCCTAATCCAGTATGACTTTTGTTCTTATAAGAAGAGATGAGGGCACAGAAACGCACAGAAGAAAGATCATGTGAAGACACAGGAGAAAATGACCACCTACAAGCCAAGAAGAGAAGTGTCAGAAGAAATCAACTCTGCTGACACCTTGATCATGAACTTCTATCCTCTAGAATTGTGAGAGAACAAATTTCTGTTATTTCAGCCTCCCATTCTGTCGTATGTGTTTATGGCAGCCCTAGGAAACAAATACAGCCACACAAAACTATTTTATTTATTTATTTATTATGTATAATTATGTATTAAAGGTTCAGTAATTAGGATTTTAGTAATTAATATTGGTGCAGAGATGGAATCAGTTCAGTAATGGAAGGGAAAAATGAACTCACCAAAATACCATTCATATTTGAAAATGACATTTAACAAATATGATGTTGTATAGTAATGCAAAGAGAGCATAGGGTTTTAATAAAATGGTCAGTATTAATAGACTATCTGTATGGAAAAACAACTGAACCTCTATCTTAACCCACAAACAAACTCATTTCCAGGTTTATTGAAGATCTAATTGTAAATGTCACAAATATAATTGAAACGTAACATGGAAGGATATCTTTATTACTCTGGACAGGAAAGCACTTCTTACACAAAGTGGCTCAACAAGTGTAAACCACAAAAGGTCATAAGTCCAAGAATATTAATGTTAAGAAATTTTGCTTATTAAACTAGACCATAAATCAAACGGAAATAAAAGCCACACACTAATAAAATTATATCTTTCCCATAAAAACAAAAAAAAATTAGTATTCTTCTTAATATGTAAATATGCCAATGAGTCCACAACAACAAAAAAATCACACAATTCGATGGGAGAATGAACAAAATACTTGAATTTTACAGGAACGGAAATAAGAATGGCCAATAAACATATGAAAAGCTGCACTGCCTCATTAGTAATCAGGGAAATGCAAATTAAAACCATGTGAGATAATATTTCACTCTCACCAGATTGACAATTACTAAAATCTCTGAAGTATCAAGTGCATGAAAGGATGTGCAGCAATCACATCTCTTTAGATATTGCTGCTGGGAATTGACATCACACAAACAACTTGAAAAACAATTTGTCATTATCTAGTAAAGCTGAAGATGAACAAATCCTGTAAACCAACAATTTACCTCCTTTGTGGAATGCACACATTCTCTTGGGAAACAGGAAAATGCTCATTAATACATAATGCGCCAAAAATATGACAATAATGAAAACAAATAACAGTACAAACTGATAATAACAGAATAAATACAATTAATTTGGTATGCTCATAACATCGTTACAGCAGCGAAGATGAACAATCTATGGCATCAGCATTTTCTTAGTACAATTTTGAGTGAACAGATAAAGCCACTGAACAATACTTTCAGCATGAATCAAATTATTTTAAGTTCCAAACAATCAAAAGAAAATGGCATACTTAGAAATACAAAATATAAAGACAATAGAAGAAATAACTAGCAGAAAATGGACAACACTTCTAAACTATAAATGTGAAATGGGAAGAGAAAAGGGGCTTCAAAGCTAACGGCAGTGATACCTGTATTACTAAAATTATTGTTAAATGTTACACTGTTAATCTTTGCACATTCTACTTATAACTTTTTTGTGTTCCTAGACGTTTTATAAACAATTTTTAAAATAAATGTATCTAAGAACTAAAATGACCATAACTCCGACAATTTAAATTTGTTTACTTATATTTCAGAACAACATCATTGTAATAAAATGATTCTGTTAATAGTAGTTTATAAAGCATTATGGTGACATCTTAGTTAACTTGTAGAGCAGAATTTTTTGTCAACTATTGTTGTATAAGCTTTAAGATATTTTATTCATGTTCTATAATAAGCAGACTGTTCAATTATAAATCCATGAAAAGACGACTATTGTTTCTCAGATTTTGAGCAATTACCTATTTGTTGAACATTCATCTTTTTGTCAGGCCGTGTAACAAGTAAAGTTAGTTTCTTGCTAATTAAAAATTAAACATTTAGAAATGAAGGAAAAAACATTTCTGCAATATGAACATTTCTACAACATAAAGTTCTTTAGAGTACATAATGAAGTAATTACTGAGCAAATTTTTATAAATACAACCAAATTGCTCTTCCAAAAGGCTTTTGCAATATTCATTTCTAATATTCTGCCAACATTGTATATTATCAATCTGTTAGGTAAAACAAAAGAATTTTTTATTTTTCCATGTTCCTAGTTACTAGTGAGTACTAACATCATTTTATGTGTTTATTAGCCAACTGTGATTTTAGTGAATTGCATTTTCATTTACTTAATCCAGTTTTTCTTTAATTGGTTTTCTTTTCCCTTATTTGTGGAAATTATTTGTAAGTTAAGAATATTAGGTTTTTATCTTTCTGAAAAAATATTTTTACAATTTGACAAGTGTTTTAAATAATATCAATTTTTAGAATTTGAATATATGTAATTGAAACACTTTTAATACTTATATAGCTATATCTTTTTCTACCATTCTTTTTTATTGTCTAATACTGGGTTCTAATTCCCACAGAGATAAAAAGAGCTGAGGCATAAAAAAGAACTATGCTATAACATAGTTTTTGGACTGTATTGTGTTTTCAAAAAGACAGTGACTAAGAGATGCTAGAAGTGTTTTCGATCAGAATCTGCTGTGAGGTAGCTCTGCTGTTCTAGTTGAAATTTGATCTGTTTCTCTTTGTAATTACAACTTGCTATAATGAGGAACTTTCTTAGTATTATGTAAATTTAAGTATCAGTACGTTAGTATGGTACTTCAACTATATTATGAATACACATGATTTTTATTGACATGAAAACTAAGCAATATTCTAAAATATCACTTCTATTTAAAAATCCATTCTAAGTTTCAAATAAACACACAGTAAATACACAATGCAAATGCATTTTAATTGTTAGTTAAGACTTAGAGTATTAATAATACAAATTAAATTAAATTAATTTAAAAATTAATTTAATAGCTTAAAAATAGCTTCGTTGGCTCTACAATTTTATTTAGGGTTTTTGTCTTTACAGAAACAATAAGGCTGCTTTAACTTTGTATCACCATCTAGTGGCAGAGCATATATTTCTTAGAAAGAGACATAATACAAGAGGAGGGGTTGAAGTTTCAAAATAATCACGAAAGTAGGGATGTCAGGACAGTCTGTCTGTCATATGGTATTTGAAAGAATTCTTCCAAATAACAGGTATATGTATATTCGCAAAATTAAATTTGTGGGTTAATTATGCCTATTTATTCATCAGCTTCTGTTAACAGAGACTCAAAAGCTGAAAATTATTCAAATTCATTCATTTTATCATTTATCATCCTATACCTTAAACTTCTCCATTTAAAGGTCCATTTTGTTTTTATGGAGATATTCTACTAAGCAGCTTAAAACCATTTCTACTGTCTACCTGACTTTGGAATTCTTCCGATGGTAATTTTTAAAAACATTATCTCTTGGGAAGCCACGTTAATCCAGTGTTTTCTTCCCAATAATATTGCTGAAAAATATTAAAGATACCAAATTAGGTGAACAAATAGATTTTGAAGCATTAGGAGGAAAGAAAGAAAAGCACACGGAGTGATACTGACAATTCCATTTCTAGTATAGTTTGTGAATAAAAAAATTTAAAATTTAAATATATGTGATTTTCCCTAAAAATATGGCAAGTTATTTTAAAAGTGATATTCTTACATTTGCTTCCAATTTTCTTAGTAAACTTATGCTTATCATTTTGAAATACTAACCTCTCTGCTGTCTTCCACTAACCTTGTGTTATTAATATCTTATTTATGACAAATAGAGAAGATTTGTCCAAGTATTTTTTCTTTTTTTTTTTTAATTTGGGCACTCTATCTGCAATATAAGCAGTCTTTATGTAACTGTCTATGATGTCATCATTTTGTGGTTCTAGAAACATTCTGCTCTAGAGCTCCTACAATGCCGTCCCTACATATGTCTTTATGTCTTCCTCTGCTGAAGGGGAAATGCAAGCTGCTCAACCGATGCCAGGCTAATATGCAGCATGTATGCCCCGTATTGGATGTAATAGGCAAGTAAGTCTCCTTGCATGGAGTGTCCAGCACTGTTCTGGCAGTCAGGTGGTAGGACAGCAACAAGTCCTGGAGTAAAACATTGTAACATAAAAAGATTGGCAAGTTTAGAATGCCTTCTAGGAGCGACACCAAGTTAACGAAGCAATGTATGCTGCGATTTGCTAATGACTCCTTGCTGAGACAGACACTTTGAGGCGAAGCTCAAACAGTTATTTTCAAAGTGGAATTTTGTTAAACAGACATAGTTGCAATTATGCTAACATTATAGTTATTCTAACTGCTAATTCACTTTCAAACATAAATACAGTATAGTCATCTGTCCGAATCATATTCATAAATCATGGGACCCATTAGGATCCATAGACAAATGTTCTCTTTAATAAGAAAAAGTGCTGTGAAAATAAAATAAATTTTATGGCGTGGCCAAGTAAATGCATTACAGACTCAGTTGAAAAAAGATACTTGTCACAGAAAACTCATTATACAGACAACAGGAAAGGACTTGGCACAGTAGCAGGAGGAATTTGGAAGGAAAGTGAAATCAAATCATAAAGTACAATTATTTTCTTACCCTATAGAGTCTACAGAAAATGCACCAACAGAGTCAAATCTATTCAGTGGTATTTTCCACATGCTTTACTGCCTTGATAAAATACATTAAAGTATCGTTTAAATAGCTCTATCATTTTAATCATGTTATGAGCATTAGTAGACAAAACAATATATAAATATAGGCATAGATACCTTTTCATGTTATTCACGTCTTTATTTTTAATTTTCCCGATCGCTTATAATCTTTATCATAATAGTATTTTGCATCATTCCTTCAGATTAACACTGGTAGTAGCCAAATACAGCATCATTTGTAATATGGTTCACTGATAGTTATATACATATATATATATATATGAAATACATGATTTACTTAAAGATATATATTTATCTGTGAGTAACATTAAATGCTAAGATTTTATTATATATTCATAGATGTAAACACAGGTATTTATAAGCATATGGCAACATTAATTTATCTGACCAAGTTTTGTGCATTCACTCTATGACAAGGAATGTTCTAAGCACTAGGGACCCAGGGGTTAATGAGACAAAGTTTTTCCCTCAAAGCATTCATATTTTACTGTAGATAAAATAGATAGTATAGATGATTTCAGATAACTGATAAGAAAAACTTAAACAGGGCTACAGGATAGCTCGTGAGGTAGGAATCAGGCCCTACCTTTTGAAGGGAACGCTAAAGAATTTGTGGGAAAACTATAAACCACGGAGACTATCATCAAGGCCGGGAAGGTCCTCGTGGCAGCAAAGTTTTCAGTACATTACCTCACCGCTTTTCAGCTTCCTCTTTATTTTTGGTCCCTAGATGTTTTCTTTTTTTTACGTGCTTAGTCATATATTCAGAGAATTAAAAAAGAAAATATTTAGTCTATCATTTCTTGGAATTTTTAACCAGGAGGTTTTGCTTTGTTTCATTTTAACCTAATAATGTAATATTTCCAGAAGGAATATTGTAGAATATGCTCCCACTCTTCACAAAATTTTCCAAATATATTTTTGAAAATATATTCTTCAAACGTAATATGGAACTAAGACTAGAAAGCATTCATAAGACAAAGTGGTCCTAAATTACTTAATAACATAGACTTCATTTTAATGCCAATTTAATGGCTCAAAATTAAGATATTCACATAATCTATAATTTTTGTTTTGTGCCATAAATTGAGTAAAGAAAGATTCTTTGCTTAGTAGAATTTCTATTGAATATAATGTCACTTACATCACTTTTACCTAATAGTAACAATGCACATATAATTCTTTCTCTTAAAATTTAAGATGAAAAAAATATATAGTGATATATTAAGAAATTCAATATTTTTAATATATATATATTTTATTTCAGAATATTATGGGGGTACAAATGTTTAGGTTAAATATATTGCCTTTGCCCCCCCAAGTCAGAGCTACATGCCCCAGATGGTGTGCACCACACCCATTAAATATGAATATATCCATCCCTTCCTCTCCCCTCCCATCTGCCTGACACCCAATGAATGTTACCATATGTGCACGTAAGTGTTGATTATATTGAGAATTTATGGTTTTGCAAATGGTTTCCTCACTTTTGGAAACTATTTTATTGTGTATATAGTTTTGCCTTTGAATGTCACAAATTTGAAACCATACATGATGTAACCTTTTCAAATTGATTTCCTTCACTTAAGCAATGAGTATTTAAAGTTTCTCCATGTCTTTTCAAGACTTAATAGCTGATTTATTTTTATTGCTGAATAATATTCTATTGTATGGATGTACTAGCCTTTTTGTATCCATTCATTTAGAAGGACATGTTGATTGCTTTCAATTTTGGTGATTGTGAATAAAGCTGCTAAAAAACTTCACATTCTGGTTTTCGTATGAACATACATTTCAAATCAATTGGGCATATACCTACGAGTGCATTGCTAACTGGTATGGTAAGGCTATCTTCCGCTTTACGGAAACCGCCAAACTGTCTTCTACGGTGTGTCATGGCACCTTCCCACCAGCAATGATGAGAGCTTCTCTTGCTCCACATTCTTGTCACCATTTCATATCGCTGTTTTGGAATTGAGCCCATCCCATAGATGTGTATATTGGTTTGGCTGCTACAGCACATCACAGTACAAATTTTAGTAAGAGGCGAAAGATTTACACTATCTGAAGAGAAACCAGAGTATAAGATTTTAATCAAATTTGATTACTTACAAATTATTTTATTTGAATCCAGTTTTATAAAATGAATCCTCCAAGTAAATTAAATTAAATTAACATCCATGAAGAAGAAGGGGATTAAACATTGTAGCATTTCCTTTTATTTCAGGTGAATATTGAGAGGAGAAAGTAAAGCATTTGAGAAAATGGTTTAAATTAACAACTTACACAATTCTTGTGCTTTTAAAACATCTAGACTTTTTCCTTTGGGCAACAATTATAGTTTCATGATGTAAGGTATTCCAGGAATGATTATTAAGATGACAAAGGGAACATAGTAGTAGAGATGGTACAACAGTAGAATGAATTTAACATGTCAGTGTAGACAGTTCCTGATGTACCCTGGTTTGACTTACAGTTTTTCAACTTTACGAATTTATGATAGTGCTAAAGTGATACACATTCGGTAGAAACCTTACTTCAGGTACTCATACAATCTTTCTGTTTTTCACTTTCAATATAATATTCAATAAATTACATGACACAGTCAACACTTTATTATAAAATAGGCTTTGTGTTAGATGGTTTTGCCCAACTGTATGCTAATTTAAGTGAGTGTGTTTAAGGTAGGCTGGGCTAAACTACCATGTTTGGTGAGTTAGGTCTAATACATGCATTTTTTGCTTAGGATGTTTTCAACTTATAATGGACTTACACGAACAGAACCCCATCGTAAGTTGAGGAGCATTTTTATTTATTTTATTTGAAGGACGCTTAAAGTAATTTCTTCAAGTTGGTAAACTGTATCTGTGATGTTATTAGAATGAAAAACAATCCTCTTGTGATTGCATTTGCAACTGGAAATGATGAGTCCTTTCGACTTCAGAGATTGGTGTGATGGGAAATGGATTTTATGGCCTAAGGTCCAAAGCCTAGGAGATTGTGAGTCACACTAACCACACTTTCTATTTTTGCGGAAAATGCCTCGGAGTCCAATGTGTATTTTCTCTACCCATCTTCTAAAATCTACAGAATGGGAATTAACAACTCAATCTTGAATTACTTTTCAGAATAGGTGCATGGCTATAAATATATATATATTATGCCAGTTCTTATTTATTAAGTCAAAACTTTATTAAGTTTTAATCACAAGACCTGCTAAAAAGTGCCTATCCTTATGAATAGTAAAACTTCGTTTGCCCAATCTCCTTTAAACTGATATTTTGAATAAACTGAGGTTTTCCATTTCTGTATATGGAAATTTCATCACTTGTAGGATTATTTCTAAAATTTTACACGTCTCTGTTCCCAAAAGATCAATTTATCACTTCTTAATAGCCATTGTATTAATATTTGTTCTCCTACCTCTTTATATAAGTTGTACTTATTTTAATTTTATTATTATATGTAATGAAAGAATATAAGTGCAAAAAATGGTTCTTTGAAAACTAAGTTGAATGACCTAGAAAAACTTAATTAAATTAGTTTGGTAATTGTTAAATTTAATGTAAAGAAATAAAAATAAAGTATTCAGATTGTTTCACAAAAGATCTTAAGTTCTCACTACTCTTTAAATAAACTGAAATTGGAAATTATTATTGATATACTTTATGCAAAAACAAAAGCAAAAATAAATGACAACCTAGAATGTGCCTTTGCTAATAACAACAAAACCTCCAAAATTTCCATTTGGTATATCCCACCTTCTTTGAAAATAACTTTACTTGATGTGCGATATCATTCATTTATTTTTATGTCTTTTACTTTCAAAATAATATTATCTACTATGTTCTAGGACCTCTTCTAGGCATTGGGAATATCATCAGCAAGTAAAAACATTATAATATCAAAAAACTCAAATTACAGTTGGTTATATAGATGATTTTACACATACACTGTTGATTCTCCAGTAGAAAATGAGCTTGTTTTGGGAAACAATGAGGAAGCTATTGACTCCCTTTATTATTTTTCTTGGTTTAAAACCAAATTAGATAAGTGTTTTGATATGTTTTGAATAATTGTAAGATTATCAGATAGCAAATGAATACTTAGTATTCCATGAGTGAGGCATAATTTGAGGAATCACTGATTTTTGGAAAAGTATAATTGAGATATTATGTATGTATCATCTCTAGTTGTTACTAAAACATTAGCGTATAATCTAAGCAAACATGACCTTGTTATCTCTTCCACAGACTGGCAAACTGATGATGAGACAAAAAATTTTAACTTCTAAAAATAATGTGAGTGCAAAAAAGTTTGAGCTTAATAGGAGAATATTTTTAGTAAGAACCAGACGTATTTGTAAGAAATAGCTTATAAAACAATGCGAAAAACTACATAAACAACGTTGTCACCATTATTCTATATCAAGATATTTTAAACAATCTGGAAAGAATTTAATTATGTAGTTTGGCTCTTACTTAGACAGGGAAATATTTCATTACTCAGCTCTGCATCACAGGGATGAGATGGAGTCTAAGTGTTTTCCTCAAGGGCTTGGAGAGCAGCCAAAAATGCACAGTCCTAAATGCAAAGCGGAGTCGATCACATAAAAAAAAATTGTAAAGAGTAATAGTGAGAGGAAAAGGATGTGCAGATGAGAATAGCACACTGGGAAACTTTGATAGGTTACCTACGGTGTGTCCCTAGGTGCACACGCGGTCTCACCCTGCCCCCTCTGGCTGGCAGCACACGCCGGAGCCTCAGAGAAGGTTATCACAACACAGGGGGAACCAGACACATATTTTTGTTTTTCTTATTTTTTTTT
>CAUYSK010111445.1:0-13567 GCA_963575035.1 Avahi laniger
TCTTTAAACCCACCTGTAACCTGTAATACCACCCCCTCCTTTTAGATGTTCCACCTCTTCAGACTAAACCAATGTATGCCTTCCATGTATTGATCTACGACTTTCTGTGTAATTCCTGTCTCCCTAAAATATATAAAACCATACTGTAACCCAACCATCGAGAGTCCACTTGCTCAAGGCTTCTTGGGCATAGCTCCAGGCCACGGTCCTCAAATTTGGCTCAGAATAAACCTCTTTAAATTATTTTACAGAGTTTGGCTTCTTTTCCATTGATATTGGAAACCAGGGAGTATTGGGTTTGAAAAAAAAGTGATTGTAATGTAAAATCTTTTCTCGTTGCAGGACAGCTTTTCTTTGATGAGTTTCAAGATAGTTGTCCATGATGTGGCAAAAGGTAATGGAATGTTCCAGGGTCAAGGTCCCCATTAGAACCTGCCAGGGTATTCTCAGGTTAGGTAATAGATGAAAGTCACTCTCTGAATAGTTATATGTTTCTTCTGGTCTTTAGTGTACACTGTGGCTTTAAACTCAGATGAGGGATGAGACGGGTATTTTTTTGCATTGTTTGAGGATGTATTTTTCCCTGGGTCTCATGCTGGCTTTAGAAACGGTAACACTGTGGGAAGCTTTCCATAACTTAATCTAGCTGCCCCACCCTGTTGAGCTTGCT
Organism: Avahi laniger; assembly: GCA_963575035.1. Classification (NCBI taxonomy): domain Eukaryota; kingdom Metazoa; phylum Chordata; class Mammalia; order Primates; family Indriidae; genus Avahi; species Avahi laniger. Next base: position 671 of record CAUYSK010111445.1, read on the forward strand.
TCAAATTAAGCAAGATCTGACTAATACATTCTTTGGATATGGTCTGACCATTTTCATTATGAGAACTAAAAGGCTTTTCCCAGATCACATTACTGTAATTGACTTTACACTCAACTTTGATACTCTTACATATTATACACTACCAGCTGAAACTCTGAAGGCAGTTGCTGTACATTCGTTTGGGGTTTCAACAGCCTTTTTTTAGTTGAACAGAACAGTATATAAGTAGATAGTACAAAGATGATCTAAAATTTCATCTCCCTAATCTGTTAAATTGATCAAAGCCTTTATATATATATAAATCTGGATTAAAGGTTATTTCATTATAGAACTGGTCAACTTTAGCCTGATCCAAGGGTATGCTTAATTATTAGTTCTCAGAAAGAATATCCACACGAGGCACTTTCTCCAACAGGGCTTCTGTGGATTCCTTTACCTTCATGGTTTCAGAAATGATAGCTAGACAGTTGTTATTACTCTCTGTGTCCTGGAAGGTGGACAAGCAGATGGGGAGAATGTATTTACCTGTTCTCACAGTGGAGGAACTAGCATTATACTCAGTTTTTCTGTGTTGCAGTATCTCTGACCCTTTTAGGTCACATCTAAGGCTTGCTTTTTTAAAGGAGCACAATTAAAATCGAAGGTTAAATCTTGAAATGGGGGCACAAACACTTAGGAAGTCATCTGTTCCTTTATCTAAATGCTGGAATTTCCATCTGTCCAAAATTTCTTTTCTTTTTGGAGGAATGTCAGCAAAGACAGAGAGGAATTTACCTAAATCTTACCTAGGGTGAGGATGCCCTGTAAACTGAAAACTGATAGAAAGAATTTGATTCACAAATATATTTTGTTAGGTCTTTTTTTTTAAAGAAATGGAGTCTCACTCTATCACCCAAGCTGGAGAGCAGTGGCTGTAGCTGGGACTACAGGTGTGTGCCACCAAGCCTGGCTAAGTTTTTTTCATTTTTGTAGAGATGGAGTCTTGATGTGTTGCCGAGGCTGGTCTCAAGTGATCCTCCTGCCTTGGTCTCCCAGAGTTCTGAGATTACATGCGTGAACCACCACACCCAATCTTTTTTTTTTTGATTTGGTTGTCAGTATTTAGAATCTGGGCTGTTTCATATAAAAACCTGATTTCTGGCACCTCTTGAAAAATTGAAAGAACCATTGAGACTTGGCCCACATGGCCACAGTTAGCTGGAGCCAGGATGAAGCTGTGCCCCTGGCTGGGCCACCCGGTCCTCGCTTTGCAGTGCACGCTCTCATTTATGTGACCTGTCTGGCCTTGTGGGCATTTGAATTGTGACCCTGTTCTGTTCTGTCCTATCCTATATGTGAAGACAGTGTCCTACTCTGTTTTATAGCCAGGTATCTTACAGCTTTCCAGAAAGTCCTGGCCAGTATGAGCAGTGATTAAATGGCTACCAGGAAGGAGGGGAATTGGCACCACGAGGCCCACATGCTGTTCCCAGCCCCACCCCAGGCCTTCAGGGGACAGGAGTTAACGCTAGGGTGGATATGGTATGCTGTATTTACTGAGCTGGCACTACTCCATCTGTTCATTCAGTCTGAAAGTCATAATCAAAGTTTCCTCATCCAGGGGGTGGGGCATTTTTCAAAATATGAAAGAAAGCAGCCAGTGACAGCTCCAGCCCATTTGTGGGCTTACAAGACCAGCTATTGCCACAAAAGGATATGCTTCCTGTTTACCAGCTGGTCTGAGACAAAGCGGTTGTGCTTCTTGGCCACGCAGGGCTTGGCGCACAGGCTGGGTTCTGTCTGTCAGGATGGTGGGGCTGAATGCTCGCTCTGTGCTTGGCCGGCTAAAGGCGGCAGGCCCCCTCAGCATGGGTCCTGGACAAGGGCCACCCTCGGGAGGGTGCTTGATTTGGCTCCGGAACCAGCCCTGGCATTGGGGAAAGGAAGCAACTGGGGCAAGTCGGCCTCTCCTCCTTGCAGGCTTCCTCCTTGGCTGTCCTTTCCCTGGGGGGCCCAATCCAGGCAAAGGCCCTTGACACAAAACAGAATCTCACAATAAATTTGTATCTTTTGTTTTTAAGCATCCAGGAAGCAGGACGTCAATGCCTCTGGGAAAGCTGATCCTTTTCACCAGTGTGTTGACTGGTGGGAGCTTTGCCCTGGTGTATTACCTCATACAGAGTGAGTACCTGCCAGCTGCCTGGGGCATGGCCGCCTCCTAGTGCCCCTGCTTCTCCATCAGAGGAAATACTTGAGATGCTTCCAGCAGATTAGAAAGAAGGAGAGGGCTATTTTAAAAGCCAGTCCACCATTTCATTGGGTATATCTTCCTCCTTATTTTATAATCCCACGTTTTCCAGGAGCCACAAGTACAAATAAAAGGGCCAGGATTTATTTGCATAAGAAGGCTTGTAAAGCAAGATGGGCTTTCACTGCAGTGCACACACTGGGGATCTGTCAAGATTCTGAAATTATATAAAGAACAGAGGGAAGGGGAATACCAGATGGTTCACAGGTGGGGAATACTGTGGCTATTTCTCAAGTGTCCTCAGCCTTTTTTGCCCTTTCATTCTCTGCTGTGATTTACTGAAGGGGGACCTTGAGCAAGGGACTCCAGCAGGAGCAGAAAATAAAAGCAGAGTCCATGATGGCAAAGTCTTAACAGATGCGTCTTCCAGCCCCACTGCATCCAAATTTGAACCTATGAAGACAGGCCACAATTATTGTCAGCAGCCAAGACATTTAAGGTCATTTCAATGCTACCCATGGCAAAACAGCAGCAGTTTTTTTCTAGACTGACCTTTTTTGAGGCTCTTTTATCCCCGCCCAACTTGGCTCCTCACCCTTACTCTGCGGCGTTTTCACTTCTCAGTTTATGTCCTCTCTACCCATTCTTTACCTTCCTGCAGAGTTGGCCCAGGGTCCCCCAGTCTGGAGGTGGCCCAAGACGAGCATTCCCAGGGATGATTCAGACTGGAATAACTCAGCCTCCTCTTCCCTCTGCCAAAGGGACAGGAGCAGAACATGGCAGGAATGGGTGCATTTTCGGGTCAGGGTTCAGCGTTCTGGCTGACAGCCTTTCTCCCTTCGGCTAGAGTTAGCAAACAGAGCCCAGCTAGGTGGGTGACACCTGGGCTCTGCAGCCAACTGTCTGGGTTGAATGGTTGACTCTCAGCTCAGCTCTTGACTAGCTGTGTGGCTTTTTGGGGGAGTCTGTCACCTTCCTGGCCTAGTTACCATACTCTGTGATGAGGAATGACATGAGTGCCTGTGCATGATGTTGTGAGAATTAAATGAATCTCACCGTTGAGCTATTGAGATACTGAGAAGTGAAGATATGTGAGATACTGAGAACAGAGCCTAGCCATGGAGATCACTTGGTTAAGATTGGCTGTCTGGATCCAGCTTTTGCCCCTCCTTTTCCTGTCATGGCTGGCACCTTGTTCATGCCTGCAGCCCCACTCCTGGGAAGCAGGACAGGAGGGGCAGTGTCCTTGGCCCCTCCAGGCTCAGGCCACCTTCGTTACTGTGATTGGACCTACAGGAGGGAAGTTCTTCCTGTTGCCAAAGCAAACACCCTACTTGGGAAGCCTGCCTGTGCTAGAGAGCACAGGTGCCCTTGTGCATCTTATTATTGTACCTTACACCTTCAGGTAGGTGCTTCCTGGAGTTCGCAGTAGCCTTTGGGCTATAAAGTATTCCTCAGACTGAGAGCAGTTTCACTTGAAATGTTGGCTTCAATCTGTAAACGTGACACATGAGCATTTTATATCCTATTTCTTGGCCTCAAGATTTTGTTGTTGTTTATCTTGTCTATTTTATGCCTCATCTTAGTGGAACGAGCCCTGTTTAGAAGCCAGGTGTCTTGTATTCTGGCCCCTGCTTTGCCTTGGACTAGCTGTGTCACTTTGAGCAGATCATGGGATCATAGGACTTTAGAACTGAGAGCAAACTTAGAGAAGAGCTGATCAAACCCCAATGAGACAATGAATGAGGTGAGGAAATGAGAAGAAATTGAGGCACAGAAGAGGTCTGCATAAGGTCAAGGCTCAAGGTCACCCACACCTCCCTGCAGAAACTGCCTTTCTGCACTTTGATTTCAGGTCTATGAATTGGACAGTTTAGAGTAGATGGTTCCTAATTATTCTTCCATTGACAAATTGCACATTCTTGTTTCTGTTTCTACCTTGTATATCAATTGTATTATTTAACTTTCTGTATAGATTCCACCTTACCAAGTTCAATTAAGAAAAAAAGTCTATCTTTCCTATGTAGAAACTTTTTCCAGGTCTTCATATTACCAGCTGGCGTTGGAGCAGCTGCGCAGTCACCGTGAAGCACTGGAAGCCCTGGGCGCTCCTGTCAGCGTTCACAATCTCCGGCTCCCCGACAAGGACAACTTCGTGGACATTGCTGCGGCCCGGGTAACGTGCTCTCCCTCTGAACTGCAGGCCGGGTTCCTCCTGACGGAGAGGAGGGGCTGCTGTCAGCTGGAAAGAGTCTTGGAATCTTGGAGGTTAAGGATCTGGGATGGGAAAACTCACTAAGTAAAACTGCCTCTAGGTTTAGCACCTTTTTAAAAAGTTTTTTTTTATTATTATGGATTTTTATATTTATATAAAATATATTTTATATTACTATGGATTAATTTACTTTCATATGTTTTCCTTCCATCTGGGGAATTGATGTGGCAGGGAGAGCACTGGGTGTGCTGAGGTTGCCACCTTAAACTGAAGGTAGTGGAGAGCTTTGCCTCTGCTCTGGCTTTGAACTTGAAATATATCTGTATCTAGTCAGTACTCGTTCAAATGTAACCAGCTCTTCAGACTTTGATTTTAAAGTTTATTTATTTACATTGCTTCCACGGAATACCAGTCCATTTTTTGAGCTGTATCTTATCCTTTTGTGTGGTTCAGCTTGATCACACTTACTTGAATATAAAACACATTTGTTCTTCTGTTTAACAAGCATGTTTTGAGTACTTGCCCTGGTGCAAGGAATGATTCTAAGTTATGTGGGGAATACAGAGATGAGGAGTTTACAGTTTAAAATAAGCCAGAGTGGAGCCAGTGCTGTCACTGTTGCACAGGCCCAGGAAGGAGTGGGTGGAGGCCTGGGAGATGGCTGTGCAGGCTTTGGAAGGTAGGAAGGGAACAGCAGGCTGAGCAGCAGCGTGCACCGGCCAGTGTCGCCTGTCAGTGTGACCTGACCTGCTGTGCAGGCGCAGGTTGGTGAGGGTGGGCGTGGGCGGTAGGAGGGGCTGGAGCAGTCAGAGCCACAGCGTCACCATGTGAGGCGTGTGCACTTGATTCTGCGGCTGCCGAAGCCCGTGAAGTGTTTGGAGGATAAGAGTGAGATGATCTGACCTACTTTATTTTTTGTTGTTGTTATTTTTATTATGTTCTTAATGGACAGAGCTCTAATGGGACTTTTTTCTAACTGCAAAAGCAATTCATGCTCAAGTATTCTGATGAAAATATTTTGTCTGGTTTTAAAAGAAGGTAAATTGCTATAGATTGGTGATGCCCAGGGACTGGGTGCAGGGAACTGCCTTTAGGGGAGCAGTGTGGCTGCCCTGGTGTGCAGCGGTGAGAATGTGAACCAGAGCTGCGGCCTGGAGGGATGAGTTGGATTTGAAGGCTGTTGTGACAGCCAGGTGACAGGACTTGGTAACGGTTTTATATCAGGAGAGGGCTGGGTCAGAGGTGATGCTCCAGTCTCCAGCATGTGTGAGTGGGAAGATGGCATCTCCACGAAGTGAGACAGGGGACCCAGGGGAAGAAAGGGGATAAGCCGGACTTGTGTGCAGTGCTCGCTCTGTGCCAGGTGGCTTTATGTGCATTGTCATCAGATTTCTCCCTTGGTGCGGTGTGGCCCCTCTGTGCTTCCCTGTCTCTGGTCACCTGACTGGATCCTGGAAAGTCCAAGGACTTGGAAAGGCCAGGGATTAGGTCTGGCTGTTCCCTGTTTTCTGCCAGCTTCATGGCTCAGGAGGTGTTCGTTAAAGGTGCCTTTGCTGAGGCGGGTTGATGCAGCATCAGATCCAGGATCTGTGACCGGTGAGCGAAGAGCGGGAGGCAGCTGTGGTGGTCTTGGTGGGGATCGTCATCTGGTCAGGTCCAGCTTTCGCTTCGGCCCCGTCTTCTAGCATGCTCCAGCTGGTGCTGAGAGGGTGGCTTCCTGTGCTTCCTGCAACCCGGGGCGTTTGGCAGCACCGTGACTCTGTTGGCTGTGGTGCTAGGTCCTGGTCTCGACTGCTGCCAAATGCTGTGACCCCACTGTGACAGGAGTTCAGAGCCACCTGGAGCCCCAGCACTTGTCTTCCATTTGTGGAGTACTTTTGACATTCTTAATAATCACCTGTTTATAAGGACGCCTGTATACAACGCAGCCATCGTATCCGAAGGTCCTTTATTTGTAGTTCCTTTATTTTGTCCAGAGGTGAGAGGTTCAGTTGTTCATGAGGTGATTTTCATATTGAAGGATTTTTCCCCCAAGTGTATGCGTGAGATAGGCACCGACTGCCAACACTTCGATTTAGGAGAACTCCTGCTTCAGTCTTTCTCAAGGTCTGGCCAGTGAAGGAACCAGCCCGAAAGTGCCGCGTCTACCCCCAGAGACGCACCTGTTCACAGTTCAGACGTTGATCCCTCAGTGTGCGCTGTCCTTCAGAACCCTACTTACTCCTGCCCTTTTCTTTCCCTTTCCTTTTTCTTTTTTTTAAAGCATCCGGAGATGCTCAGTGTATACTCTGTTGCTTCATTTTATAGCCCCCAGACAAGAGCTGTAGCTTGATTCAAAAAGTGGGACCCTGAGGACGGGTTCTTACAGTGTGACTAGGTGACTGCTGTTCACTCAGGTTATGAAGCCACGTTCCAAAGCCTTTGTCTTCCTTACAGTGTCTTCGAATAAGTGAAAGGGAGAATTTTGCAAATGTGTGTGTATACCTGAGTAGTTCTTTCTCTTGGCGGCAATTTGGCATGAGTGGGATGCTCAACCTCCTGTCCCAGAGAGTACCTCTGGCCTCACCTGGGGCACACAAACGCGCTCTGGGAAGTGCCTTCCTAATGACAGGCTTCTTTGTTGCCACATTGTGTCAAGGCTCGTACCTTCTTTAGTTTTCACTAAGAAACCAGAAGCAATGCATTCACTACTTTTTCCTAAATCAGAGCATAAACAAATACCTAGGGGCTGGCTTCGAGGCTCTCAGGCCGACTCCCGTGCGGGCCTGGCAGCACCTTGGCAGCATCCTGCCTGGTGAGCCCAGCCTCGGTGACTGGCGGTGAAGAACAGAACTCCTCGATGCCTCTCCCGGACAGCCATTGCGCACTCTCTTTAAGCCTGTTCTTTATGGTCCAGGTCAAACTCTGTACCAGTTTGCTGGTAATGATTTTTCCTTTTAAACATTGGACTTTTTTCTTTGTCTTTTTTTTCTGTTTTATTATGAAAAATTTCAAACATACAGAAAAGATAAAAGAATCTATACTGTGAGCACTCATATAGCTGGTACCTGGATCTACAGTTAGCATTTTGTTTTGTTGCCATGAATCCATCTTATCGTTCTGATGTATTACTAAGTAATTTTCAAACATCATGCACTTTACCTCTGAACACATAAACATGTATATCACTAACTAGAGTTCAATATTTGTTTATGGGGTTTTCTTAAGGTAAATTTACATTCTGTGAAAGGCACAAATCCAAGTGTCCTATCTGAGTTTTAACATATGCATCCTTGCATGTAACTCAGGCCCTTATCTAGATGTAGACTGTTCCCACCACCCGAGAGTTCCCTCTAGCCCAGTTGGTCCCCTCTCACATCTAGCTCCACCAGAGGCAGGCATTTTTCTGATTTTTTTCCAGCATAGTTTATTTAGCCTGTTCTAGAACTTAACTCAAATGGAATCATACATCATATGCTCTTTCGTGAGGCTCTTTCAGCATGTTTGTAATATTCATCTACGTTGCTGTGTGTGTATCAGTAGTTTGTTCCTTTTTAACAGCAGATTTGTGAATTGTAAGCAGCCAGAGCATTGAGTTTGACACGTAGGGTCTCCTTGCCAAATGGAAGGGCTGCCATTGACCTCACCGAACCATCCAAAGAGGGCAGGACATTTGGAAAATCGAGTACGTTCTCCAGCTGGGCTGTCAGAAAATAATCTGATTCTGTTGATAATCCCTGGATTTTATAGTCTTGGCCCTAAAAAGCATCAGTTTTATCATCTTTTGAGATGATAATAATGTATCCAATTACATCTCTCCTTTCTGTCATTTTATACCCACAGTTGAAGATTCCTGTCTCTGGGTCCAAGTCAGAGGGCCATCTCTACGTCTTCTCCTCCAGAGCTGCCCCCTTTCAGAGGTATTATGGGAAAGTGTGGGAGTTGGAATAGCAGGAGGACTTCCTGATGGAAACAATCCTGATTCCCATTTTCACCTGCAGTTAAATGATTGTGGTAATAAGAAGAATTAGTTTTCAAAGCCTGATGCCGAACGCTTCATGGCCCAGGCAGCAAGCTAGGACTGTGGCTCTTAGTTCAGACAATTTATCCCATACAGTCTACTGAATTGTCTTCTCCTTATATTGTTGGCCTTTTAAAAAACTATTAAGGTTATAGTGATCTAGGTCTACAATAATTTGATGCTGTGTTATATCTTCTAACTGTGCTGCCTCAGTGGTTACAAATGAGTAAAGGCATGGATTCTCGTTCCAGAATTATTCATCACATTCTTTGCGTAAGCTCTCCACCCCATTAATTGGCTTTTGTTGTCTGGTTGCCAATAGCTACGTGCACTCACTTCCCCCCGGGAAGCCTCTCTCAGAGATGTTTGCTGTTTAGCCAGGCTGGGTTTTAATTCAGGAGGACAAAAGGAGCAGGCGGCCTTGAGCAGCCCCCACCTAGCTGAGCCTGGGCTCACTGACCTCTGAGCCTGGGATTAGTGGAGGAGCTGGCTGGATTCCAGGCCAGGACTGAAGGTCGACGCGGATTAGGAAATAAAGTGCTGCTTCTTCCTGACGTCCCTTCCATTTGCCTGTCAGCGGTCATCCTTACGCCTGCCTTGAAGTCGGTGCTGCTTCAGTAATGACAGTGCAGGATAGAATGCTAGCGTGTTAACGCAGCACTAGCATAAAATAATTTAGAAACATTTAAGACACTGTTCCAAACAACTGCTTCCCCCCCTTTCTGAGTACGTCTTTTGCTTCAGTGTTGCGTTGATCAGAGATGCTGTACTTTCGGTTTCTCTCAGGTGGCACCTGGACAAGGTCTTCTTACAGCTCAAGGATGGTCAGAAGATTCCTGTGCTCACGCTCCATGGGGAGAATGGTGATGAAGTGAAAACGGAGTAGAGGGGATCAAAAAGACCCCGCTTGCTTCGGGTCTGGCCTTCCCTCATCTGCACTGTGCCCACCCGGGTGACAGCCCATCTGAGTGACAGACACTCCTGTGCCAATTTTCCAGCTGTCAGCGGGAGGATTGTATGTGGTGGCATATGGTAATTTGGTATAATTCTAACTCGAGCACAACGAACACTATTGTGGTTTTTTAATTGAATCAGAAAGAAACTTTTATTGTAAGTTTGTAAGATAATTTATTTGAAAGTGCTCTGTGTAAAAAAAGCAAAGCACAGGATAAAAGGAATCAGAATAAATAAAATGTTTGTCAATTTTTGCTAGTTCTCATTTCTTTTCCCCTTCCCTCTCTTTCCCCCCGTAATTTTCAGCTCTATCAATACGAAGTCTGAGGCACATTGACCAAGAGTGCTGAGGACGACTGGGCACTGTCGTTTTGGCCACTCTGCCCTGAATTCCTGTTGTTAAGTAGCTTGTGGGCATCCTCGGTCACTTGGGAATATTTTGTTCGCTGTATTGTTTTTGTTTTATTTTCATATTTCTATTTCAAGGACCGATTGTCTGCCCAGTTAGAGATTTGCAAAATAACTGCTTTTATTCTAAACATTTTGAAAACTTAGAAAATTTATATGTGTACATATACACATATAAAGCCAATGTAGGAAGGTTTAGTTTAAAGCTAACAGGTACTTTTCCTTCTGCTTTTCAAACAGTTTAACCACATGATATTAGAGAATCATATTCTTAGGTTTTATTAGTTTTATAAGGAAACAGTTTATGACACAAAACACCTTCCTTCTGAGCACCAGAGCCTGCAAACACAGAAATCTAGTATCTGTGCTTTGAAAGGCCAGTTTATAAGGCTAGGCACAGGTGCTCAAGCCTGTAATCCTAGCACTTTGGGAGGTGTGGGGATCACTTGAGGTCAGGAGTTCAAGACCAGCCTGACCAACATGGTGAGACCCCATCTCTACAAAAAATAGAAAAATTAGCCAGGCATGGTAGCATGCACCTGCAGTCCCAGCTATTTGGGAGGCTGAGGCAGGAGGATTCCTTAAGCCTAGGAGTTTGAGGTTGCTGTGAGCTAGGCTGACACCACTGTACTCTAGCCACGGTGACAGAGCAAGACTCTGTCTCAAGAAAAAAAAAACAAAAAAAAGGCCAGTTTAACCCTCTTAGTATTACTAGGCTTAATGTAACTGTCTACAATGAAGGACATTCATGAACTCTTTTCCTACATTCTTTTTTTGCTGACCCAGGACTTGGGGAATCTTTTCCTACATTCCTAATATTCATTGAAAAGAAGCCTCTCAGAGAAAAAAATAAGCTTAAATATGTTGTAGAATATGAGGCTTTTAGTTATTAGATATTATTCTGAAGTTTGTTTCTTTAAAAAATGTATTTATATGTTCTTTGAATGGATTATACAGTGCAAAGTAAGTCTCTTTCCTTGAGAGCACTTTGCCATTTTGTTTATAGATAAATATTACAATCTCTACAGTCTTTTAAAATAAATGGTAGAGCCCCGTGCACAGTTTTGCGCTGCTTTATTATTTCTGTTGTGTATATGTTCTCAATTTGTGTATTGCTTCGTATCTGAGTGTCCTCTGACAACTTTTGCTTCCTTCCAGTGTTTGCTAGAGTTGTTTGTTTCTTTGCTGTGGCCAAATCATAGAAAAACAGGGCCTAGGTGGGCCATCGTTCTGAAGTAAAACAAGTGACAGTTTTTGTTTGTGTAGAAAGTTTGAATTAATGAAGAGGCTTTTCTCATCCAGCTGACAAGAAATAATATTATGTAGTGAAAAGCTCCTTGATTTCTATTTGGAAGCCACCATCTTGGGTAATCTTTCTAGTTAAGTTTACTTCCATGTATGTGCTTAATGACTTCATGGGTGACCCAGAACCTGGTCATGGCAGTAGACGTTGTCTTTCCTGTTCTTTAAGGATAGCAATGATGTGTATTTGCAGCCCACTACTTCCTGTATATCCAGTAATCCCTGTGACTCAGCCATTGACTCGCATTAACTACCTTGATGACATCTGGGATAATGCATATTGTTATCAGAGGAAAAGGTGACTTTTTGCCATGAGCAGAGTTTGAGCAAGTGCCTTTAGCACATCCCATAAAGAGACAGGACAGCCCAGACATTAGAGAAAGGTCTTTACTAGAATTACAAGAACCATAGATTTGTAAAGACTACAGAAGGGACATCCAGCCAGCACATGGTAGCCTGACTCCTGCTTTACTGTGGAAGACGCTGCAGGGCCTCTGGCTGCAAGTGGCTCACCAGCTTGTGCGCTGTGTGCACGGGCAGGGCTTACGGGAGTTACAGAGGATTAGAATCCTGTACCCCAAGAGTTTCAAGCAGTGATAACAAAATGATGCAGAAAAGAGAGATTGTCAGCTAGGAGGAATCCAAGAGGCTATCTCCGGAGGCAGTGGCGTCCTTGCGGGCCTTGAAGGCTAAGGTTGTGACGAGCAGACATAATGGAAAGTGCCTTGTAAGTGAACAAAGGCCTCGGAAGGGATGGACGTGAGCTGTGCCCCAGAAATAAGATATCCAGTTTGGCCAGTGTATAGGTTAGCTGTAGATGAAGTGAAAGGTAGGTTGGCCACAGTGTGAATGCCAATGTTGACATTTTGCATGTAGTCTGTGCCCAAAGATTTTGGAGTAGGTATATGATACTACTGTTAATGAAGGTTTCAGAGACTGTGCTTTCACATAAATCACAAATCTTACTATCATTTGTTCCATTTTTCTAGAATTAGCTTTCTCTTGCTTCCAAACATTCCCTTTTCACCAATCCAGGGACTTCATAATACCTTATGAGACAAGATTTTATTACTCTGTTTGGGTGAAGTTGTATATGGCAATGATGAAGCTGAAATAAGTCAGATATGCATGAAAGAGCCAGAACTTGACAAATAGTGGCCTCTGACCTCTGGCCACTGGAAAGGCCAGGAAAGTGCTCAAAAGGCAGCAGCTCTTGAGGGTTTTCCCCAAGCAAGCAGCTTTGGAAGTAGTCTTAGACCACTTGACTATTTGGTGTTTTCAGTTTGTACATATAAAAAATATGAATAAATATTTACCAGTCACCTGCCTTACAGGTGAGATAATGTTTACAGTGCTTGTTAGGATGCTTGGGCAAAAGATTCTGTTTACACAGGAGCTTGATGACTGGGGGTGGGGGGGTCAAGAAGGAGGTGGGAGGGTGATAGGAAAACCTCCAGCTCCACTCAGAAGAAGCTGCTCGCCTCCTTGGTGACCCGCTCCCGGTTCAGGCATGCCTTTTGGCCAAACGTCAGCGGAATTGCGCAGTTGAAAGCACTGTCAGGAATGTGCACGGAAAAACTGTGCCCTTTTACAACCCAGGGTGGAAAAGTGGTAAGTGAAAATATCAAAAACATGCCTCTTGGCCGGGCGCAGTGGCTCACGCCTGTAATCCTAGCTCTCTGGGAGGCTGAGGCGGGCGGATTGTTTGAGCTCAGGAGTTCGAAACCAGCCTGAGCAAGAGCGAGACCCCGTCTCTACTAAAATTAGAAAGAAATTAATTGGACAACTAAA